>JAKSZP010017568.1:0-68703 GCA_022478985.1 Massospora cicadina
CCTGAGGACTGGGTATTGGTGGCGGCTAAGAATTATGCTGTGCCAGTTAAGAGTTGTAAGTTGGGACTGAAGTTTTTGGGCCCATACCAGATCATTCAAGCCATTAATCAGGTTGCTTTCAGATTGAGATGTCCAGAAGGTTCTAAGGCCCATCCAGTGATTAATGCTTTCCAGTTATGAGCGTTTAAAGGAATAGGGCTGGAGCAACTAAGACCGTTGAACTCTAGGGAAGTGTCACGATTGGAAAAACCCCAGTCTCTGACTGCCAATATATAAATATTCTTTTGGTGCTACCAGCAAGCAACCAAATGCAGACTAACTGAGTAGGGAGAAATTTGGGTCACTGACAGCGTTAAACATTGCCTACTGCTGGTTGGTTATGCAAAGTCCTCTGGGTTGGTCTGACCCAACCACACAAAAGCACTTCAGAACAAAACACCCAAAAAGACCACAGGTATGTGAGGTATGCTAAACCCATAAACAATCTTTATTTTTATTCAGGAACATAAAAAACAAAGGTGCCGCCGACCAGATCTCATCTGGGGAGCCACCACTAATGCTCCCCAGTTAGGGAATGCTAGGGGAAATACAATATTCCAAAGCTCACTTTGGAATGGGCAGGCACACCTTATAAAGGCCACCCCTTGGGGGTCTCAACTGAGTCATTGATTAGGCTCACACAAGCCTAATTCACAATTTGGGTGATTTACTACCCAGCACCCAAAATGACTGAGCCTAAAGTATTTAAAAACGATCTGACTCAAATTTAGAAAATCCAAATCTGAGTCAGAATGCAACAAACGAGACAAACTCAATTGTTAAGGAAGGGGATGTTCCAGAATATGAAGTGGAATGGATATTGGATGTGAGATGGGTGAAGGGCTGGCAGCAATTGCTGGTGAAGTGGAAAGGTTACCCGGTGGAAGAGGTGACATGGCAGACAAGGGAAGACTGCACGAGATGCCTGGGGAAGGTCCAGGAGTTTTGGGCCTCACAGGTGGGTGATGTGACGTATCAGGCTGACCTGATCTGTACATTGCTTCAGATCAGGTGGCTCTTGATCTGATTAATGCTTTTATAGGAAGGTCTTTGAACTCAAGGAAATTGGAGTTGGTGAGATTCAACATTCCAATACTGAAATGCATCCAGGAAAATATGATATTGGGCTTATGAATGGTGTGGATGATGATCCAGTGGGATGTGGGGTCTTTGTGAGTTATGTGCTGGATGGTGTTCAAGAGAGCCTAGTATAGGATGGATCTTATTACAATACTAGCGGAGTGCTATTTAATAGGGGATGGTTGGGCCCTGAATGGCCAGTTGCATCTTCTAATAAAAAACTAGTAAATTTAATAAAAATCACTTGGTATTATAAACTATTATTTTATTAATTTATAGTATTGAATCAAAGTTATGAGCTCAACCAGTGAGCTTGGTGTGGCGTTGGCATCATTCTCAGCCCTCTCATGGAGCCAGACCCTGCTGTTAGTGTGCATCGTCATGGGTACAGTGGTGCAGGAATACATGGCAATGACAAAGCATGGTGGTAGGGTTTGGGGATAGGCTTCTGCAGGTCTGTCCCTAGTATGGTCAGCGACGTGGCTCTTACTTCCTAATTCCTTAATGGCATATTGGCACAAAATCACCCGTTACACAGAGCCTTCTCATATAAATAGAGGAAGGAGATAATTCTGCCTTCCCCGGGAGAGTACTTATTTTTGAATACAGGTTTAAAACTCATTGAATCATTGGCTGATAAAACATGCACTCCCAGTTATTCTGATTGAGTGGAGACATAAGAGTTAGAGTCAGAAGCTTAGGAAGAATATTGAGGATAAGGACTAACTGCCTCGGTACAAATTTCATTAATCTGATGATTTAGATCAGCATGTCCCACTTTTTTGTGCAATCTGCAAGATAATTCATAAATTTGCTCCTGCTGTGCATGGTATTTAAATTCCAAAGTTTCAATCTATGTTTGAAGCATATCCACTCTAGATTCACAGGCCTGTAACAGGATGTCAGTATCTTTTGCCCATTTACCCAGATAATATTCATCAGATAAGTATCAAAGTGACAACAGAGGATCAATAGGTACCTCATTGGGAGTTAATTTACACTCCTTGGCAACTTTATGAAATTTCTCACGAAAGTGGTCAATCATTCTCAAGAGAGAGTCAACTTGCTGAAGGGATCCTGAATTCCCATCAGCACCAGGTGGTCCACAAGGTCCATCTGCACCTGGCAGTCAATGGTGCCCTTCAACACCTGAGGGTCCACAAGGACCATCGGCGCCAGGAGGTCCATGTGGTCCATGTGGCCCTTTACTCCAAGGTGGCCCACAAGGTCCTTCAACACCAAGAGGATCTTGTTCCCCTGGAGGGCTCATAGTGCCTAAGGTTTTTTCTACTTCATTAACTCAAAATTAAATTCCCAAGTACAATTGCTCCAATTTGAAGAGACAATTTTTAATTTATTTTTCCATTGATTGACTATGCTCTGAGAATCAGGAAACAACATCTCTCCATTACTCCTGAATTTTCTGGACTCACTTCATTAACTGTGAATCAACAAAACGGGATATTCCATGATCAATCTGAACAAGTTGTTGATGCACTTCATTATGAAGATTGCAATTACTAATAATAGCATCACAATTATCCTTGCTAAACTTGGAGGCAGACCTGAAAATCTCAGAAACATAACTATTCAAGGACTGGAGTCCTTCTAATAAATTAAGCATCCCTTGAGGCTGCGTTCCTACTATGGATAATAATTAGTATAAAGTAGGGTGTATAAATTGGTGTAATTATTGCTCAGTACCAATACCTGGCATTTAGAGAAGTTTGATATAAATCCCTCAACGTAAAGGGTACAGCATTAGTACAAGATCAAGTAGACTAGATTCCAGTAATTAGAACTCCTTCAAGCATCTGATTAATGATGTCTCTTAAAATCTCAGGCTGTATTTGAAAGTTTATAATAAAGTTTAAATTAGGACCATTAATTTCTAAGTTTGCCTGGAATTCCAATGTAGATGGTACCCTGGGGATTTTGGTTCTAGTGGAATGGACCCATTGTAAAATACTGCCTTGCTCATAGTTGTAAGGATAGTGTCTATAACTCTCCTGTTCACAGCGTGGAAGTTCTCAGTGCACAGGTCCAACGCCAGGGAACTAGCTTTTAGTACAAAAAGTACTAGTGCCCAGCAGAGGGTGCTGGGGCAATAATACAAAAAGTAGAAAAGTGCAATTATAATATAAAATAACCAACTAAAATAGATGCAGTTCACAAGGGAAGGAGGGGTAAGCGTCCCAGGCTGGAGGGAACCTGGGCGACCCAATGGTGCACAAGGGGTTAAACTAATCATATTTACAATAGCATGGTTAACATAGTGCAAGACCTCCTCAAAGAGGTCCGTGCACAGGAGCATCCAAAATAAAATAATTGAAAAATGGGAAAATGGGGAAAGTTTATTTTGGAAAAGTTGACCAACAAGGAGTGTTGGTAACAAAAACATATTTAAAATGAGTCAGGGTAATTATGGGTCTGTGGAAGTGGGCCCAAGCCTTGACGCTCCAATAGGCAAACGCTCCCATCCAATTTGGTTGAATACACCAAAAGTGCCTTCACTTGAGTGATCAATTGAAGCTGTATTCTAACCCAAACTCATAATATCATAACGCAAATGGGTTTTGAAACCCCGTTTGCCAAATAAACCAAATCAAACTGTCTTTGTTTTTTATGTGGATTGTCCGTTTTAATGCCTGGGATGACACAAGGGGCTGGGCATTTTGCACCTCATTAGTACCAACCTTGACATATTTGGCTTGGACCCAGCGTTGGTCTAACGTGTGCTTAAGATCAAGAAGAGCCTGAAGTTTCACCTTCTGGGCCTCCTGTCACCCAGCCTTATCCTTGGCGTTGGTTCCCACTATTAAGTCATTCAACCATGACAATAGTCTTGAGCCTCTTCAGGCAAAAAAGAGGAATCCATTTTGGTGATAGACGTTTTCACATGAGAGTAACTCAGAGGGTTCCCTGTAGTGAGCACCACTTTTCAAGGTTATAAATTGCACCTCAGAAATAGACAGGTAAGTCTCAAAGTTACTTTTTGGATTCTCAGTAAAACTGCTAAAGCTAATAAAATAATATCATAACTTTACCTAATTTTTATTATCAAAAGGATTAAACATTCATAGGTTTTGAAGAAGTTTGGGATTTATCCAATCTTTTTAACTGCTGAGCAATCATATCTTCTATCGCCTGATCAGGATAAGCATATTCATTCTTATTAACCTTGATACAATTAGATTCATTGAGTTCCCCCTCCAATCTTACTGGGGAAATATTTGAGGTAAAAGTTTTGGGAACAAAAGAATTTGGCAAAACCCAATAATGAGCCACTCATTTAAAATCAGTTAAATTTATAAAAGCAAATAAAAACCACCTATATTCAAAAAACAAATTGAATTCATTGATAAACTGAATAATAACTAATTCTCAATCTGTAATTGATGCAGAAATGATATAAAAAAATTGGAAAAAAGAATTGAGTTCAAATAATGCACTAAAAAGTATGAGATAGCTGATAAAAAATTACTAAAAAGTATTAATTGATAAAAAATGCACTAAAAAGTATAAAATAATTAGTTTTTTGGAAAAAGAAATGACTTCAAAAATACACTAAAAACATAGAAAAAATTAATAAAAATGTGCTAAAAATTTAAAATGATCAGTAAAAATGCACTAAAAAGTATAAAATATTTAAAAAATATGTAAATCAATAAAAACCATTTGAAAACTTTTCTTTCTCGTTGCAAACACTTTTGCAACCGATTTAATTCAAGACTAAATCTAGTTTGATAATCTCATAGAGGAGATTAGTCTGCGCCCATGTCTGGGAGCAGTTGGGCAAGCAAGGCAAGAGGAGCAGGCGGAAGGCCCGCGGCCTCTAACATTTGAAAACGCCCCGGAGAATCTGGCGGAATAGAAAAAAATCTAAAAAAACTGGTGGTCACAATTTCCCCAGAGATACTCACGTGGCAAGCATGATGCAACCAGCACATCAACACGCCACACTCCCAGCCACTTTCATCGGTGGAAATTGTAATCCATATGTATCTGGACATCCAAAAAATGGCATTATGGGAAAAATTTTGTGAAGATGTACACAAAATTTTCCCGACTGCGGTGTACGTTGCACCTCACTCCATGTTGTGCGGTTGGCTGGACCTAGGTTTTGAAAGCAAAATAGCAGCAGATGAGGCTGCAGTGGTGCGCATAGTGGTTGACCTCCCTGAAGGGCAATGGGTCATCGAAACCAAATGCACCAGATGGATAAAATCAAACCAAATTTTCCTTACATTTGACTTTTTGCCTACTACGGTAAAACGTGACATTTTGGAGCAACACCTGAAAGATGGTGTCGCCATATATGGCAAAATAAATTCTTTCAAAATGCAACGTTTCACGCTGATGCCACACCTGTGCACTGGCAAAGCCATCGCAGTTCTGACCCCAACTGAGGAGATCATGAAGGACCTAACCCAGATCCCGCACTCCACCTTTATTGACATTGCAGGGCATACCACCCACCCATTCTGGGTAACCATGGACAGCGCGCCCCCCATTTGCACCCACTGTGACACGTTTGGCCATAAGGCGCATGCATGCCCCATCAAGGAGGGCATCACATTCCAAGAGCACCCCTCGGCAGCCATGGCCAGTGGAGAGGCGCACTACGAGCCAACCGCAAGCACCAAGGAGGCTTTCCCATGGGGAGCACAAGGCTGCTACCTATTGGTAAAGCCCATCTCCCTGCAGGAGTGGAAGAAGGCTAAGCAGGCCCATAAGGCCGCGGCCAAGGAAGCGGCCAAGGCCACCACCACCATCCCACACTCACAACACCAGGAGGACATGGAGACCTTCGCGGTGGAAATGACTTGGGAATCCATCACCCAATCAGATTGGGAGGCCCATGCTGAGCGGGCCACTCAATCCAAGGATCTGATGGGAGATTTGATCTCATCAAATTGCTGCACCCAAGCTCCAGTCAAAACTGACTTGGACCTATCCCAACTGAAAGAAAAATTTTGCCCCGCTCGACGGTGTACCAAACTTATCCGCACCACAAAAAATTCATCTGATGTCAGGAAAACAAAAAGTGAAGGCCAAAACCAATGTGACTCTTTCTGCAAAAATTAACAAAAACCCCAATAGCGTTGCTGCTAACACCCACGCTGCTGTGAAAGCCCATGGGGACCTGAAAGAGGCTGGTGGGCCTGGGGGCCCACCCCTCGCACCTAAGGTGCAATGGGGGAAACCTTCACTCTAGGGATGCTGAATATCGCCAGACTCAAGGCCTCCCCATCCTGGGCTAGGAAACTGAGTTTTTTACAAAACAATTTACCCGTGGATATCCTGGCCATCCAGGAGTCCCACTGTCCATGAGGTTCCAAGGAAGCTTGGAAAACAATGCTCCTACCATCCCTATCCTTTTGGTCAAAGCACTGTGGGGTGCTAATTTGGAAAAACAACTTTTTCAAATTCACATCCTCAGAAACATTTCTAAATGGCTGAGTGCTCATTGTCACCTTCTCGTGGGCTGACGTTACACACACAATTGTCAACATTTATGCCCCAAACGGTGCACATGAGCGTTGGGAATTTTTCTCATTGGTCAAATCCCTCCCGCTACCCCCGATTCTTTCCTAATTGGTGACATGAACTGTTGGCTAACCTCACCAACGGACTGGTGGCCGCCCTCACCCCACACCCCACAGGGTCACGTAGAACTACGCATTCTAATAGCCACCCTTGGGTTAATAGATGCGCTGCCATGACATGCCCCACTGCTCGAAAACATGATGCATCCCCACATCCACAACAGCCAATTAAGGTCCATGACCCGCATCAACCTTATTCTAATGCCAGTGAAATTCCAACCCCACATCTCCCACTTCAAAACAATGAAAATGGAATTCTCCGACCACTGACTGGTTTTGATAACATACCACTTACCCGTCACAGTTGCAAAGGCCCCATATTGGTGCAAAATCTGCCCCCCCGAGCTCGCGTCACCAGGATTTTCCACGTGGGTGGAAGAGGCAACTTTGGCGAAATTGTTTGTTGCACCATTTTTCATGGACCCCATTTCCACATGGGCAACTTTCAAAGAAGACACCATCTGCCACTATCGCCATCTCTCATCCAGACGCTCATGAGCCACATTGGCAGTTATATCGCGCATGCTGGCGGAATTGGCCCACTTGGAGTCCAACATTCCAGCCTCAGGATATAGCCCTGCATGGGGCCAGAAGTGGATGGAGGCAGCCGCCCACCTCAACGCACTTGAAAGGCAACACAAACATTGGGTTTTTGTCCAATACAGGGCCACACGCATCACTAAAGGTGATAAGTGCACTGCATACTTCTTTAAAAAAATTTTGCACCACGCCAGAGTGTAGCCTGCACACAGGTGCAAAGATCAGATAATTCCATTGCGGACACACTGGCTGAAGTGGCAATCGAAATGCAAAGATATTACTCTGAGCTATACCGAGCTGAACCAATTCAGCTGGCCAAAATGGCAGAATTTCTCAACCGAGCTCATATCTGCACCATTTTCTGATACACGGAAATAATGAATTTAATTACTCCAAATGAATTATGGACAGCCATTTGCGGTGCGCCAAACTGAAAATGCCCAGGCCCAGATGGCATTCCATATGAGTTCTACAAAAAATATTTTAAATATATATCCCCATTGCTGCTAGCCTCACTCAACCAAAGCCTGTTGGAAATACGCCTCCTACCAGGAGGACATGAGGCCTTTACTGTCACACTCTTCAAGAAAGGGGATAGGCTTGACTTAGCCAACTGGCGCCCCATTTCTCTAACAAACACAGACACCAAAATTTTAACAAAAATCATGGCTAACCGTTTAGGGACTGTATCATCTGCCACCATCTCCCCAGAACAATTTGGTTTCATCCCCAGAAGGTCGATTTGGGATAACGTGCACTCTGTGGCTAATGTGTGTCAGTCCACAGCCTCTGGGGCACTTGTATTCTTGGACCAACAAAAGGCCTATGATAGAGTAAACTGGGAATACCTAAGGGCCTGCCTCCATCAATTCCGCCTACCCCCCTGCTTCATAGACTGGGTGATGCTGCTCACGGAATCTGCGACAATGGCAGTGCGTGGCCCAGGCTTCCTAACGGAAGTAGTCCGCCCTCAAAGGGGCCTGAGACAAGGGGACCCCCTCAGCCCACTCTTATACAACTTCAGCCTTGACCCACTACTGCAAAATGTGAATGCCCACCTCACTGGGGTCCATGTGCCAGGCCAAACCCCAGTCAAGATGATGGCATTTTCAGATGATTGCGTGGTAGGGGTGTCTAATAACAAAGATGCACGCGCGCTTGAAGCCCTCATCCAGGAATATTCCCGGGTAAGCAACGTGGCACTGAACGCCTCCAAAACCAAAATCATCCTCCTTGGTCAGTTTCAGAACTGCTGGGCCCCAGCAAGTAGTTCCCAACCCAGCCCATCTGCTCGCCCACATCCACGCCTTACTAACTCAACACACACCGCTCCACTGGTGCTCCCCTTTGTGCCACGTCCTACCATAGGACCAGTATGCCATCTGGGCGTGTGGATGGAGGCAGGTGGATACGCGTCAGCAGTAATGGAGTGCCATATACTGGACAACGTGACGAAGCGAATCGCCTCTCTCAGAGCCCACCCTACTACCCTCACTGGCAGGGTTGTTCTTGCCAACTCTATGCTCCTATCCAAAGTCTGGTTCATGGCCCACGCCATCCCCTTCTCCCCAAGCTTCTTCAAATCCCTGTATGCTTTGCTGCAAGGATGGCTTTATCCAGGCCGCCCTCCACCAGTATGGATAGGGGTCATGTTTGGCCCTCATCATCAAGGTGGCATAGGCCTGCTTGACTTCAAAGCCCATGCCGCCAAGATCCTAGGCACCTGGATTGCGGCCGTCACTGCTCCTACACTCCCATCCCAACACTGGTCCCGCGCGGCCCGCTCCAACTTCTCCCAAGCCTTGGGCCTCAACAATCCATCAAACCCCCACTCCCTGATGAAATACCTCGCATCACATACATCGGCCACAGGTCCTCATGGGACTAAAACCCACTACAAACGAATCCTACTCTCCATGCGAAGCGCAGAGTGGAGAATTTGTATTAGTGGACATACAACCTGAAGAGGCCGCCCCTCTCCTCAGTTCACACAAGAGGTACAGGGGCTACCCATCCATGATGGCGTGATCCCCATTCGACCCCAAGTCCTATCCAGGGTGGACTACCTGGACATGATGGACATCCCTTATTCCACTAAGACCCAAAAGGCTATCTGGAAATACGCACACCATCCTCTGTTGCAGCCTCAAGTCCGCTCCCATGTGTGGCGCTGCCTGAGGCGGGTGTATCATACAGCTGAGCGCTCTAACGCTTTACACTCATCCTGTGTCATGTGCAGCCAGTATGGAACGCTGTTCCACCGCCTGGAGAAGTACTCCACCTTAAAGTGATATGGCGTGAAGTCCAACGTCTGCTAAGCCAGGATCAAACGCATCCCTTCAGTCTGTCAAGAGATATGCTTGCTTCATCAATGGCCTCCCCCTCCCACCCTCCCTCCGTGCTCTGGTGGTTGCAATCGCCATGTGGATTATCCACACAATTGTCTTGGATGCCATCGCTGGCTCCATCCCCACCCTCCAAGAAACTGTCCACATATTCTGGTCTCATTTGGTGGACCACTTTCAAGCATGGATGTTTTGGTATCTCCCACCGCATTGCCGGCAGCTGGTCTCCTCCTGGTTCCCAGTCTGGTTCATCAAATCAGACCCCTTCCTCCACATGTGCTCAATAGTGGCTACAGCCCCTTAACACGTTCCCTCCCCCTCCCCATAAGTGGCGTTCCCGCTGGCAACAAGAGATAGCATTGCTTCTCTGGGGTGCCCCCCTGGTACTAAGTTTATCTTTCCTGCGTCATATTTGGAAGTGTCCGTCCCATGGTCAGCCTTCCCCGCAATAAATTTAAATTTAAATTTAAATAAAAACCATTTGAAGTCAGCGCCATATTTCAAACTGACTTATGGAATTTTGCTCACAAACACAAATTAGATCTTATAGGACTAGGTTTAAAGGTTAACTTTAAGCAACTAAGAATGCACAGTGCTGAGTATATATAGGCTCTTTTTGTTCAAAAAATCTATTCAGGAGACTGCATGGGACACAGATATAAGTTCTTTAATAAACTGAATTTATTGGGTTGATATTTGTGTTGTTGTTAGTCTTTTTGATTCTACATATTCTTAAGGCAGAATTACAATAGAACTGCAATTCTATATTTAACCTTAATCTAAGTTGCATCTGAGCTTTCGCCAAGTGTGTATGTATATTGCTTTATGTAGTAATATTTTAACTTAAATGTTCTGTAAAGTACAATCAGTGTTTTCCATTATAAATTATTGTCTTATACTATGTACATGTGCATGTTTGTGCTATCAATATGTAGTAATTGTGCTTTCATCTTTTTCTACATAGCAGGTTAGATGTTGTAAAGAGCAGATCTCAGTTCAGTGCAGTTTTTTAGTGTACTGGTTATTGAATCTCTATTTTAAATCAGTATTGTTTGTTGCTTGTGATCAATTTAAATGTGGTGTCTTGTATAATTGTTCATTTCATGAATGCTCTTATCTCTGATAGTTCATGCATGAGTATGTATGTGGGTGTGACGGTACAGGACATTCCTGACCATCACATTATCTTTATTAAAGATAATACTAACTCTAGTACTAAAAAAAGATAATACTAACAAAAACAAAAATATTAGTAATCTTAAGATAGAAAAAAACCAGAATTGGCCACAAGTATATCAATTGAAGGCTACTATATGTCTTCAAGGGATCATCAGGATTTGAACTTCACCCATCAAAATTATCTAATTAAATCACAATCCAAAGTTAATGCCAGACCACAATCTTTTTTAAAACATTTTAATATACATGCTGTTTGTTCCTTTAATGCCAGACCACAACAGCAGTTAGAATCGAGAAATACCCTTTATTATAGTGGTTCTGAAATGGAGAAATTGCCTAGCAAAGAGATATTTAAAGAAGTCAAAATTAACTGATTTTTTCCTCAAAATTTACTTCAGATGCAACCTGACATTCGAGCATGTAAAATAGGCCCTAAATTTAGCCTTTAAGCACCAAACTTCTACAACTTAAATTATTTAGGTGTGCTTACCAACTATGACATATATAAATTCCTTAAGCATAATAAGTGAATTACTACATATTTCTTAAATCTTCTGTTTTCACAATTGCAGCGTAAATAATCATCAGACTTAAATAAGTTTGGAGTATTATTTATAACAATTATAAATAAGAATTGAGTAGATTTCATCTCTCAATTCTGTGTATTTCAGCAGTTTTTGCTCAATAAAATCTATCTTTGAATCACTATTCAATTATTTCTTTTATTTGGACAAATCACAATATGAAGAACCTATTCTCTCTGAACCAAGAGACTGAACTTAGTCACTTGATGAAATCTCTTCTATCTCTCTCTTGGGGTCAGGGAGCTCTGTTAGGGTTGAGTATCCTCTTAACTCTTCTACATGGATTAATTCAACCCCAACATAGAAATGTAACGGACATTCAGAGCCTTCTCTGGGGTGCTTTTAGGGTAGTTGACTATTACTTGGTTGGTTTTACCCAACACTTTGTCCACTACTGGAAAGAACCAGTCTATTACATTATACAGAATTCTAACATTTTTTGGTCCATGGTGAGATCTTCAAGGGAGATACCTGTTCAACCTCTTTTACCTTCATGGTGTTAGCATCTCCCCACCCTACTGATGATCATCTTTTCATCATTATTTCTGTTGCATAAATTTTATTGGATAATGAAAGGGCTGATGCCAGTGCCTGTGAGCCATGAAGCAGCTTCAATTTAAGTTAGTTCTGTTCAACCCCTTCTGAAAACCATGGACTTGAAAAAAATCCATGAGGCTTTTGACAAGGTGCGTTTTCAAGGCTGCTTAACCAAGGTTGTTGGAGGAACTCCTACATTGGCTGATCAAATTTCTCAAGTTATAAGTGATTTACCTGAGAAACCTGCCTCTTGGATCAGAATCCTTCTTGATAAGCAAGAGTCTCTGCCTGAGACTCTTGATGAGTGTCTCCAGTTGATTGATCAAGTTGCTTGCCCTGATGAGGGCCAAGATGCTGCTTGTTCAGCCTTGTTGATGACATCTCAGGGGAAGAGTTCAATAGAGGAATATGCTCGTTCATTTTATCCACTGGCCTGTGCAGCTAAGGTTACTCTCTCACAGCTTCCGCAAATGTTCAGACAAAACTTACACCCAGATCTTCTATCAATTTGGCAGCAACGCGCCTAGCTGAAGCTTGAAGGAGGAGATAGGAGGTGCTATGAGCGTAGAGCACCAACTTAAAATTGCAATAACTAAATGAGATCTTATGTATGCCCAAGGGTACAAGAGTGGAAAAGGGAAGGACTTCCATCATGAAGAATCTGAGCCCCTACGTCTCACCAAACATCCTCAGGCAAATCAACCTGGGCGCTCTAAAGGGGCCATGGAGGGGTTGCAGTAGTAAAACCCTTGGATCTGCCCATAGTACTCCAGAGCAACTTGCATTACCAGCTCCAGTTTGTGAAATTTCTACTTATAAAGAAGCCTCTGCTCATTACTCCTATTTACTCCTACCACTTAAAATAGTCAATAGTCAGAACTATGAAGAGGTGACAGCCTTAGTGGACACTGGGGCCAATGAGAATTACATCCAACTTGAGCTTGTGCAAAAATGAAATATCCCTCTGAAGGAGGCAGGTGAAGTGTCTCTGGCAGATTCTACAAAGACTGCTCTGTTTTAGAGGGTAGGAGAACATATCCAAATTGGTCAAGGAGAACGATTGTTTGATGAAAGCTTCTGCACTCTGAACCACCTCCCCTACCCTGTGGTGTTGGGAATGAGATGGTGGCGTCGCTTCACCCCTCCAGTTCAACATGCGGACCAAGAAAATTACTATACATCCTGATGATTCATTACCCATTTAGTGAAAGTTCACAACTTGTGAGGCTATATCAGTAAGCTTGGAA
Source organism: Massospora cicadina (assembly GCA_022478985.1). Classification (NCBI taxonomy): domain Eukaryota; kingdom Fungi; phylum Entomophthoromycota; class Entomophthoromycetes; order Entomophthorales; family Entomophthoraceae; genus Massospora; species Massospora cicadina. The sequence goes on from JAKSZP010017568.1 coordinate 13,161, forward strand.
TTTTGTCTGGAGAAGCCACTAACAGTACCTTGCCTAAGGAATATTCTGAGTTTAACAATGTGTTTGGGGCTTAAGAACTCCCCCAAGTTTGATGCTTGTGGCACATTCTCCCATAATTTCCAATTCAAAGAGAACTCAGATTTGCCCTGAGGATGCCCCATTTATACTTTGAACTGAAGATCAAGGGAAGCCTTAGAGAAGTATATTGATTCCATGCTGAAATCAGGATCAATAGTAACATCTAAATCTTCTGTGGTATCCCCAATCCTGCTGGTACCTAAGGAAAATGGAGAGCTCCATCCCTGTGTGGATTTCAGCAAGCTGAATAAGGTGACAGAACCAGACTCTTACCCTCTGCCATTATTTGAAAACATCTTACCCATGATCTCTGGAAGCACTTGGTTTACCAAGTTGGACTTGGTAGAGGCATTTCGTCAAGTACTAGTGCACACTGATCATCAGAAAATCACAGCATTTAAGTGCCACCTTGGAATTTATGACTATTGGGTAATGCCCTTTGGCCTAAGAAATGAAACTTCTGTGTTCCAACAGCTGATTGATCACGTGCTCCACGATTCCTTGGAACGTTGTTGCATTGCCTATATGGAAAAAGTACTGGTGTTCTCTAAGTCTAAGGAACAACATGTGAAGGATGTTAAGTCCGTCCTAAAAGCCATATAGGATTCATGACTTAATTGAAACCCTCAAAATGTGAGTTCCATAAGTCTTCAGTAACTTTTTTGGGAAACGTGGTGTTTAAGAAAGGATTGGCGGTATGTCCTGACAAGCTTAAGGCCATTAAGGAATGGAAGTCCCCAACTGATCAAACTGGGATACACAATTTCTTGAAAACTTTCAACTTCTTAAGACAGTTCTCTAAAGGCCTTTCTGCAGTGGCTATACCACTAACTAGGTTAACAGGGAAGGTACCCTTCCAATGGGGCATGTAAGAGGAAGAAGCTTTCCAAGAAATAAAAAAAATCTTAATGAAGCCCCTGTCTTGGCTCATGCTGATCCAGAGAAACCATTTATACTGGAAACTGATTCATCTAACTGTTCAATTGGTGCTGTCCTTCTTCAAGAAGGGGAGGATGGCCTAGAACATCACATCTGCTATTACAGCCATAAGATGCAGCCTGTGGAGGCCAATTACCCCATTTATGATAAGGAGTTGTTGGCAATAGTGGTGTCCCTCCAGAAGTGGCAACACCACTTGATGTATTCCCGCTGGCCCATCATTATCCAGACTGATCATAAGGCTCTGGAGTTCTATAAGAAACTACAACGGATGAACCAGAGACAATCTCGCTGGCATGTGGAGCTGTCCAATTTTATGTTCAATGTTGATTACTGCCCAGGAAAGTAGAACTTGCTCTCTGATCTCTTAAGTCAGGACCCTGGGTTATCTTATACCACTCATGAGCTGGACAACATTAACACTGCCACTATGTTACCTTGTGACGTTAGTGCATTAATTGAAGATGTTGCTAAAAGAATTAATGGAAGAATTTGAGCTGCCCAAAGAAGAACTAAATTTGGGAAGAGGCTACTACAGGAGCTGGCTAAGGAACCTCAACCAAGTTCAAAAATTTTAGCAAAGAGGATAATGGAATCCATTACTGGGGAAAGATTTGGATTTCAACTGAGAACTTACAAAAGGAGGTGTTAGAGGTTGCCATAACCATACGCTGGCTGGACATCCTGAGAACTAAAAACTCTATAACTTATCACCAGACACTACTCATGGCCTGTGATAGTAAGAAGGGTTAAAGATCATGTAAGTCAATGTCTGACTTGTGCTTGGGTCAAGCCCCAACGCAATCTCACCATGGGGAAGTTGATGCCCCTACAGAGGCCCCACAAGCCTTGGTCATTCATCAGTGTGGATTTTATATCTGGTCTACCCAAGTCTCAGGGGACCAACTCCATAATGGTTGTAGTTGACCGGTTAACTAAGTATGCTGAGTTCATTCCATGTACTACCCAGATTACGTCAAAGGGAGCAGCGGCCTTGTTTTTGGAGGAAGTTTTCTCACGCCATGGAGTGCCAGAGGAGATAATCTCTGATTGTGGACCCCATTTTGTATCCAAGTTTTGGAGCCATCTACTGGACAACCTACAGATCAAGCCCTGTCAATCCTCTGCCTATCATCCTCAGTCAGATGGTCAGACAGAGAGAGTAAATCAGGTGCTTAAACAATACCTTCATTGTTATGTATCTGGACGCCAGACAGACTGGAGGGATTGGTTAGGATTATCTCAGTTTTTACAATAATCTAGTTCATGAATCAATTGTAATGTCTCTCTTTTTTGCCAATCATGGGTATCATCCAGACCTCTGGGACCCCTCAGTAGGTGGACAGAACCCCACAGCAGATGAGATTGCCAGGAATGCTAAGGAGATTTCATAACTTCTAAAGCAACATCTGGATCATGCAGCAAAATCCCAAAAACAGAAAGCAAACAAGAAAAGATGGGACAATGGGGATAAAGGTGGGAAGCTATGTGTCAATTCACTCTCAGAACTAAAATACCAAAGCACCACACAACAAGTTTGGTCCTGTATGGATTGGACCATACAAAATGATCAAACAAATAAACCCAGTAGCGTTTGAGTTGTCATTACCAGAAAAATCAAGAGCCCATCCCACTATTCATATTTCCCAACTCAAGTAACTACAGGGCCATTACCAGAGAGAAGGCCTTTCCCCTTTTAATCTGCACTATATAAAACACCTAAATATGAAGTTAAGGAGATACTGGACAGTAAGTTGGTACATGGCCAACGCAAATTTCTGGTAAAATGGAGAGATTACCCTATTGAGGAATCTACCTGGCAAACAGCTGAAGACTGCTGCCACTGCTTGAGAAAATCAGAGTTTTTTATCTTAAAGGGGGTGATGTGACGGTACAGGACATTCCTGACCATCACATTATCTTTATTAAAGATAATACTAACAAAAACAAAAATATTAATAATCTTAAAATAGAATATAAAACCATAATTGGCCACAAGTATAACAAATGAAGGCTACTATATGTCTTCAAGGGATCAACAGGATTCAAAAATCACCCATCAAAATTATCTAATTAAATCATAATCCAAAGTTAATGCCAGACCACAATCTTCTTTAAAAACATTTTAATATACATGCTGTTTGTTCCTTTAATGCCAGACCACAACAGCAGTTAGAATTGAGAAATACCCTTTATTATAGTGGTTCTGAAATGGAGAAATTGCCTAGCAAAGAGATATTTAAAGAAGTCAAAATTAACTGATTTTTTTCCTCAAAATTTACTCCAGATGCAACCTGACATTCGAGCATGTAAAATAGGCCCTAAATTTAGCCTTTAAGCACCAAACTTCTACAACTTAAATTATTTAGGTGTGCTTACCAACTATGACATATATAAATTCCTTAAGCATAATAAGTGAATTACTACATATTTCTTAAATCATCTGTTTTCACAATTGCAGCGTAAATAATCATTAGACTTAAATAAGTTTGGAGTATTATTTATAACAATTATAAATAAGAATTGAGGATTTCATCTCTCAATTCTGTGTATTTTTCAGAAGTTTTTGCTCAATAAAATCCATCTTTGAATCACTATTCAATTATTTCTTTTATTTGGACAAATTACACTATGAAGAACCTATTCTCTCTGAACCAAGAGACTGAACTTAGTCACTTGATGAAATCTCTTCTATCTCTCTCTTGGGGTCAGGGAGCTCTGTTAGGGTTGAGTATCCTCTTAACTCTTCTACATGGATTGATTCAACCCCAACATAGTAGTATGCGGATGTTGCAATTATGATATGACTGGATGATAAGCTCTAAGTTGAGATGGCAGAATGGATGGAATCCACCAAGTTGTTATGAGTATGATTAATTTGAGCACCTCAAAATGAGGCAATATTGGGTTGTTGGGAAATCACCTCAAATTAGGTGATCATGAATCAACAAATGAAGAATTGGTGGAACCAATGAGATATGGCAAAGTGAGTTACTAAGCCATGAAAGCGGTATCATCCAAAATCACTACAATACAAGTGGGATGAGATAATTGAGGAGGTTAGGTTGTTAATAAGTTTATAGTGAGTGAAACAGTGAGGATCCACTGTGTTTATTTTATTTAATAAAGAAGTATTGTGGGAGCAAGTGCTCCATATTTATTACATAAGTTATTTCTGTTGTTTCAAGGGCAGCAATCCTCATACTATTGGTCCTATTGCTCAGTGGGTCAAACCCTGTGCAAAATCATTTACGGCGTATCTTAACAATAATGCCAATTTTATAGCAGCAGATATTCAGAGCCTTCTCTGGGGTGCTTTCAGGGTTGTGGACTATTACTTGGTTGGTTTTACCCAACATTTTTGTTCACTATTGGAAAGAACCAGGACATTATAGTGGGTGAGTGTGTGATAGTGTTTGCAGGGGACTGCTTGATCTGGTCTGTGCTGTGCTGTATAGTAATATTCACTTTATGCATTCTATAGAGTTGATAAGATATTATTAATTAATTACTGACAACTGCCTGCAACTTAGCCATAAAAGATTCTACTTGAAGCCTGTAAAGGGTTATTTAAAATTAAACTAATCTCATCAATGAACTAAGTATTTTGAGCAATTTAATATTGGATGTGACCATCATGTTGATCATGTAATAATTGACTTTAATATATGCATTAAAATAGTATATAAATCATTTATAATATAAATGCTCAGCACTGTGTGTTCTTAGTTGCTTACAGTTTACACTTAGCCAATTCAATATAATCTCTAATTTGTATCCATTAGCAAAATTCTATAGGTCAGTTTTAAATATGGCACTGACTTCAAAAGGTTTCTATTGAATATTTGTACTTTTTATCAGTTATTCCATACATTTTAGTATATTTATTTAATATTTTATACTTTTTTTGGTGTATTTTTTTATTGATATCATACTTTTTAGTGCATTTTTATCGATTAATCCATACTTTTTATTGCATTTTTATTGATTAATCCATACTTTTTAGTGCATTTTTTATTATTTATTTTCAACTCTTTAGGGATTTTAAAGTTGGTTCATTTTTCTCATATTTTTTTGGGTGTTTCATAGGTACAACAATTGGTTTTGGCTGAGCAATTGATGTTTTTGGTTGATTTGATAGGCTCAATGGTTTCAGGTAAGTGGTTGATAGTTTTTGGTTAATTTGATAGTTCAATTAGGTTTAGCTAAATGGTTTATGATTTAGATAATTTGATAGGTTTAATTGCCTTTGACTAAATGGTTGATGGTTTATCAATTCAATAGGTTTAATAGTTTCTGAACTTATTGATAAACATCTAACAATGTGAAAACTAAAATAATCGATTAGAATCATCTGGTAAATTATAAACCCAAGCAAAGCCGGGAAAATTGTTTAGTACTGTAGTAAAGCAAGAGTATATTACTAGCTTGATAAAATTCAACAGAAGATACAGAGGCTACCTTGAGCCCTGTTAATATAGCTTATTCCATAATTAAGCTTAAGTTTTTTGAGATCTTTTAAATTAACATTTTACTGAATATCGCTTTAACTCAGAGTCAGGTTTGGTTGGTTTGCATTTTAGTTTTTAAAGTGAATTTATTCTTGACCACTTGTTTGATCTGGTTGATAAATAACCCTGAGCAATGCTGGGCAACTCCGCTAGTTATATAGATAAACAATCAACGCTGATCTCAATTCGAGAAAGGCAGGAGTTGAGGGAATTTCGAATCAAAATTAAAATTTTAGCTATTACTGGATTAAATAACTTAAGTTTTCAGCTTCCCTCGGAATATAGGTTTAACTTGAGTTTGTATAAATTGGTATCACAAAAGGGGTTTTTATAATAACTTTACTTATTTTTGGGTAATTTCTGAGAATCTCACAGAAAACTTAGACCCCCCTAGAATTTTATCTATATAAAGTAAATACAACTTAAGTTTATTTCTGATGTGCACCTATATACCAAAAATATTTACACCAGATTTAGAATTATAGCTTTCGTAATTTCTGAGATATGTTGATTTAGGGGTTTTATATATAGAATACTAAAACAATTAACATCTTTATTTCTATGAAGTCAAAATATATTAGATTTTACGAAATGTATATAAAATTGAATTGAAAGAAATGCTTCTTCCAGCTGTTTCATATTCAAAAGTTCGGCTTAGGTTTAGAATCAGATGGGCTTAAAATATAAAAAATCGTTTTCAGAACAGAAAAAATGACGGCATAAAATATTAACTGAAGGATACAGGTGAAGATACTGGTGATGACTACAATCCACGCGTAAGACTTATATTTGTCAAACAGCGGTAAAAATACCCACAAACAAATTATAGAGTAGATCAAATACCAATTCATCCAATCGTCGATATTGTTTAAGCTTGACATCTCAAGTAAGTTATTTTCCCTTTTTCAAGTTTTTATGATGAATCATTTTTAAATTCTAAACTCAGCTCATTTTGATGTTTGTCAAATGAAAATATATCTATAGCCTGAAAGGTTTATACTCTTTCGAATTTACATTTACTCAATGCTAACCTTACTTCTAGCTCTCATTATATTTTTGTTGTCAATAAAATGGCCTAATTATCACCTTTTACTCTTTTTTATTTTTGAACTTTACCAGTTTATTCTATACTAGCCATTTAATTCGGCTTTGCTGGGGTTTTAATTTACCTGATGATTCAAGTTAATTGTTTTACGCTTTATATTTGCAGATAGCTATCGATAAGTTCATAGACCATTAAACCTATTAAATTATTCAGCTACCAATCATTTGGCTAAATCAATTGCCCTATTAAATTACAAAATTATCAACAATTTAACCAAAACCAATTTAACTATCAAATTATCCAAAACCATCACCAAGAACCAATTTATACTATTGAATAAACTAAGCCATCAAACTTTTACCTGAAACCATCGAGCCCTTTGTTTAGCCAAAACCACTAATCACCTAGCCGAAACCAATCGTGAAATTGAAAAATAACAAAAACTACCAACTGCTTATCAAAAACTATGAAACTTTTGAATTAAATGAATGCCAAAACGCTCAGCCAAATTAACATAAAAAACTATTAGAATGATATACTTTTTGGGTCTTATATATAACTGATAACATCATTATGATTTTATTAAAAATAGCCTATTATAATGCCCAAAGTTTATAAAATACTTGTGCCAAGTTTGGTGAATTTTGGTTTTCCTGTTAATGATATAAAATATCCTATATAAACAAATAAAGACAATGATATTTTTTAAAGTGTTTTTCATTCTAATTTTCGTGGATATCCAAGTTTACGCAGATATATTTGTGGGTTTACAGTTTACCAGATGATCCTAATCAATTAGTTTTATATTGGTAGACGGCCACCAATAAGTTAAGAAATCAAATATATTGATTCAATCAAAAACCACTAACCACGCAGCAAAACCAATTAGACTATCGAATTAGCTAAACCACCAATCACTTACTTGAATTTATTGAGCGCATCGAATCAACTTAAAACAACCAATCTCTCAGCCAAAACCAATTGTTGAACTTGCAAAAAAATCCAAAAACTACCAACTGCTTATCAAAACCTATGAACCTATCGAATTAAGTGAATAAAATCAAAACGCTCAGCCAAATTATGTGATTGCTATTAGAATCTTATATTTTTTCAACCATATATAATTTTTTTAATATCATTAATTCAAAACTTTCAATTTAACTACCTTCTAGACTAGCTAGAGCTTTGAAATTTGGCACACTTATGTATCTCCCATGAAAACACAATAATCCGTTGATGAAATAATGAAAATTGTGAATTTTGCAAAAAAGATTTTTTTAAAATGGTAAAACGTTTTAATCATATTGTTTTTTATATTGCAGATGAAAAAACATCACTACACCAATTTATATTCATGTAATATATTTTTGTGAGGTCATTAGAATCTATTACTCCGAACTATATAGTTACCGCCTTTAAATATTAATGCTTTATTATAAATTTATGTATCATTCAATTAACAAATCCTAGTTTTGACACAGTCACTAACAACAATTCCTCAATAAAGATTGTAATTTAAAGCTTCAGAATCTTAATAACTATGGTTCCTACAATTACTTAGAACACTTTAGATGTCAATCTCTAAAAATGTTTAAAACCACTAATTTTTATGCAAGAGTAGTACTTATTTGAAATATTCTTTTGTTTTAAGGCTTTGTGCAGCCTCAAAATGTGATGTTACATTGAAAGTAATATTTGCCAATATATTAATATCATTGATAACTACTGTTAGCTAACAGAATATTATGAGAATTTTATTTGTATAATTTATCAAACTAGATTATAGCAAAATAGCTGTATGTCAATTAGATCCCCTTTTGATTTAATTTAATTTATTGTGGGGAAGGCTGACCATGGGACGGACACTTCCAAATATGACTCAGATGAGACAAAACTTAGTACCAGGGGAGGCACCCCAGAGAAGCGATGCTATCTCTTGTTGCCAGCGGGAACGCCACTTATGGGAAGGGGGAGGGAACATGTGTAGGGGATGTAGCCACTATTGAGCACGTGTGGAGGAAGGGGTCTGATTTGATGAACCAGACTGGGAACCAGGAGGAGACCAGCTGTCGGTGACGCAGTGGGAGATATCCAAACATCCACACTTGAAAGTGATCCACCAAATGAGACCAGAATATGTGGACAGCTTCAGGGAGGGTGGGGATGGATCCAGCGATGGCATCCAAGACAATCATGTGGATAGTCCACATGGCAATTGCAACCACCAGAGCATGGAGGGAGGGTGGGAGGGGGGCCATTGATGAAGCAAACATATCTCTTGACAGACTGAAGGGATGTGTTTGATCCTGGCCTAGCAGACGTTGGACTTCACGCCATATTACTTTAGAGGTGGGGCACTTCTCCAGGCGGTGAAACAGCGTTCCATACTGGCCACATACGACATAGGATGAGTGTAAAGCATTAGAGCGCTCAGCTGTATGATACACCCACCTCAGGCAGCGCCACACATGGGAGCGGACTTGAGGCTGCAACAGAGGATGGTGTGCGTATTTCCAGATAGTCTTTTGGGTCTCAGTGGAATAAGGGATGTCCATCATGTCCAGGTAGTCCACCCTGGATAGGACTTGGGGTTGAATGGGGATCACACCATCATGGATGGGTAGCCCCTGTACCTCTTGTGTGAACTGAGGAGAGGGGCGGCCTCTTCAGGTTGTATGTCCACTAATATGAATTCTCCACTCTGCGCTTTGCATGGAGAGTATAATTTGTTTGTAGTGGGTTTTGGTCCTGTGAGGACCTGTGGCTGATGTGTGTGATGCGAGGTATTTCATCAGGGAGTGGGGGTTTGATGGATTGTTGAGGCCCAAGGCTCAGGAGAAGTTGGAGCGGGCTGCGTGGGACCAGTGTTGGGATGGGAGTGTAGGAGCAGTGATGGCCGCAATCCAGGTGCCCAGGATCTTGGCGGCATGGGCTTTGAAGTCAAGTATGCCCATGCCACCATGATGATGAGGGCCAAACATGACCTCTAGCCATACTGGTGGAGGGCGGCCTGACTAAAGCCAACCTTGTAGCAAAGCATACAGGGATTTGAAGAAGCTTGGGGAGAAGGGGATGGCGTGGGCTCTGAACCAGACTTTGGATAGGAGCATAGAGTTGGCAAGAACAACCCTGCCAGTGAGGGTTGTAGGGTGGGCTCTGAGAGAGGTGATTCGCTTCGTCATGTTGTCCAGTATATGGCACTCCATTACTGCTGACGCGTATCCACCTGCCTCCAACCACACGCCCAGATGGCATACCGGTCCTATGGTAGGTTGTGGCACAAAGGGGAGCACCAGTGGAGCGGTGTGTTTTGAGTTAGTAAGTCGTGGACGTGGGCAAGCAGATGGGCTGGGTTGGGAACTACTTGCTGGGGCCCAGCAGTTCTGAAACTGACCAAGGAGGATGATTTCAGTTTTGGAGGCGTTCAGTACCGCGTTGCTTACCCGGGAATATTCCTGGATGAGGGCTTCAAGCGCGCGTGCATCTTTGTTATTAGACACCCCCACCATGCAATCATCTGCAAATGCCATCATCTTGACTGGGGTTTGGCCTGGCACATGGACCCCAGTGAGTTGGGCATTCATATTTCGCAGTAATGGGTCAAGGCTGAAGTTGTATAAGAGTGGGCTAAGGGGGTCCCCTTGTCGCAGGCCCCTTTGAGGATGGACTACTTCCGTTAGGAAACCTGGGCTGCGCACTGCCATTGTTGCAGATTCCGTGAGCAGCATCACCCAGTTAATGAAGTGGGGAGGTAGGCGGAATTGTTGGAGGCAGGCCCTAAGGTATTCCCAGTTTACTCTATCATAGGCCTTTTGTTGGTCCAAGAATACAAGTGCCCCAGAGGCTGTGGACTGACACACATTAGCCACAGAGTGCACGTTATCCCAAATCAACCTTCTGGGGATGAAACCAAATTGTTCTGGGGAGATGGTGGCAGATGCTACAGTCCCTAAACGGTTAGCCATGATTTTGGTTAAAATTTTGGTGTCTGTGTTTGTTAATGAAATGGGGCGCCAGTTGGCTAAGTCAAGCCTATCCCCTTTCTTGAAGAGTGTGACTGTAAAGGCCTCATGTCCTCCTGGTAGGAGGCGTATTTCCAACAGGCTTTGGTTGAGTGAGGCTAGCAGCAATGGGGATATATATTTAAAATATTTTTTGTAGAACTCATATGGAATGCTATCTGGGCCTGGGCATTTTCAGTTTGGCGCACTGCGAATGGTAGTCCATAATTCGTTCGGAGTAATTAAATTCATTATTTCTGGGTATCAGAAAATGGTGCAGATATGAGCTCAGTCAAGAAATTCTACCATTTCGGCCGGCTGAATTGGTTTGGCTCGGTATAACTCAGAGTAATATCTTTGCATTTCGATTGCCACTTCAGCTGGTGTGTCCACAATAGAATTATCTGATCTTTGCACCTGTGTGCAGGCCACGCTCTGGCGTGGTGCAAAATTTTTTTTTGAAGAAGTATGCGGTGCACTTGTCACCTTTAGTGATGCATGTGGCCCTGTATTGGACACAAACCTGATGTTTGTGTTGCCTTTCAAGTGTGTTGAGGTGGGCGGCTGCCTCCGCCAACTTCTGGCCCCATGCAGGGCTATATCCTGAGGCTGGAATGTTGGACTCCAAGTGGGCCAATTCCACCAGCATGCGCGATATAACCGCCGATGTGGCTCATGAGCGTCTGGATGAGAGATGGCGATAGTGGCAGATGGTGTCTTCTTTGAAAGTTGCCCATGTGGAAATGGGGTCCATGCAAAATGGTGCAACAAACGATTTCGCCAAAGTTGCCTCTTCCACCCACGTGGAAAATCCTGGTGACGCGAGCTCTGGGGGGCGGATTTTGCACCAATGTGGGGCCTTTGCAACTGTGACGGGTAAGTGGTATGTTATCGAGACCAGTCGGTGGTCAGAGAATTCCATTTTCGTTGTTTTGAAGTGGGAGATGTGGGGTTGGAATTTCGCTGGCGCTAGAATAAGGTCAATGCGGGTCATGGACCTTAATTGGCCATTGTGGATGTGGGGACGCATCATGTTTTCAAGCAGTGGGGCATGCGCGGCAGCGCATCCATTAACCCAAGGGTGGCTTTTAGAACGCGTAGTTCTACGTGACCCTGTGGGGCGTGGGGTGAGGGCAGCCACCGGTCCGTTGGTGAGGTTAGCCAACAGTTCATGTCACCAATTAGGAAAGAATCGGGGGGTAGTGGGAGGGATTTGACCAATGAGAAAATTCCTGACGCTCATGTGCACCATTTGGGGTGTAAATGTTGACAATTGTGTGTGCAACATTGGCCCATGAGAAGGTGACAACGAGCACTCGGCCATTTAGGTTTGTTTCTGAGGATGTAAATTTGAAAATATTGTTTTTCCAAATTAGCACCCCACAGTGCTTTGACCAAAAGGATAGGGATGGTAGGAGCATTGTTTTCCAAGCTTCCTTGAACCTCATGGACAGTGGGACTCCTGGATGGCCAGGATATCCACAGGTAATTTGTTTTGTAAAAAACTCAGTTTCCTAGCCCAGGACGGGGAGGCCTTGAGTCCAGCAATATTCAGCGTCCCTAGAGTGAAGGTTTCCCCCTTCGCACCTTAGGTGCAAGGGGTGGGCCCCCAGGCCCACCAGCCTCTTTCAGGTCCCCATGGGCTTTCACAGCAGCGTGGGTGTTAGCAGCAACACTATTGGGGTTTTTGTTAATTTTTGCAGAAAGAGTCACATTGGCTTTGGCCTTCACTTTTTGTTTTCCCAACATCAGATGAATTTTTTGCAGTGCGGATAAGTTTGGTGCACCGTTGAGTGGGGCAAATTTTTTTTTTCAGTTGGGATAGGTCCCAAGTCAGTTTCGACCAGGGCTTGGGTGCAGCAATTGAGTGAGATCAAATCTCCCATCAGATCCTCAGATTGAGTGGCCTGTTTGGCATGGGCCTCCCAATCTGATTGGGTGATGGATTCCTGAGTTGCTTCCACCGCAAAGGTCTCCATGTCCTCCTGGCGTTGTGAGTGTGGGATGGTGGTGGTGGCCTTGGCTGCTTCCTTGGCCGCAGTCCTATGGGCCTGCTTGGCCTTCTTCTGCTTTTGCGGGGAGATGGGCTTTACCAATAGGTAGCAGCCTTGTGCTCCCCACGGGAAAGCCTCCTTGGTGCTTGCAGTTGGTTCATAGTGCGCCTCTCCGCTGGCCATGGCCACTGAGGGGTGCTCTTGGAATGTGACGCCCTCTTTGATGGGGCATGCATGCGCCTTATGGCTGAACGCGTCACAGTGGGTGCAAATGGGGGGCGCGCTGTCCACGGTTACCTGGAATGGGTGGGTGGTGTGCCCTGTGATGTCAATAAAGGTGGAGTGTGGGATCTGGGTTAGGTCCTTTGTGATCTCCTCGGTTGGGGTCAGAACTGCGATGGCTTTGCCAGTGCACAGGTGTGGCATCAGCGTGAAATGTTGCATTTCGAAAGATTGTATTTCACCATATATGGCGAGACCATCTTTCAGGTGTTGCTCCAAAACATCACGTTTTACCATAGTAGGCAAAAAGTCAAACGTGAGGAAAATTTGGTTTGATTTTATCCATCTGGTGCATTTGGTTTTGATGACCCATTGCCCTTTGGGGAGGTTGACCACTATGTGCACCGCTGCAGCCTCATCTGCTGCTATTTTGCTTTTGAAACCTAGGTCCAGCCAACCACATGACATGGAGTGAGGTGCAACGTACACCGCGGTCGAGAAAATTTTGTGTACATCTTCACAAAATTTTTCCCATAGGGCCGTTTTTTGTATGTCCAGATACACATGGACTCCAAATTCCACCAACAAAAGTGGCTGGGAATGTGGCGTGTTGATGTACTGGTTGCACCGTGCTTGCCACACGAGTATCTCCAGGGAAATTGTGACCACCAGTTTTTTTAGATTTTTTTCTATTCCGCCAGATTCTCCAGGGCGTTTTTGAACGTTAGAGGCCGCGGGCCTTCCGCCTGCTCCTCTTGCCTTGCTTGCCCAACTGCTCCCAGACATGGGCGCAGACTAATCCCCTCTATGAGATTATCAAACTAGATTTAGTCTTGAATTGAATGGGTTGCAAAAGTGTTTGCAATGAGAAAGAAAAGTCTCTCCCCTTTTTGATTTATGTTAAAGCAAAACATAAACTAGTTACAACTTTATCTTTAAGAATTTTAGAATCTAAAAATAGATACTACCGCTGTTACCTATATTTAGTTATATTTATGTTGATTTTGTCAAAGATTGTTCCTGTATGAAATAGTAAGTTGCTGCCTACTATTTGTTAAAATCTGGGCACTTGATGTAAGCCTAGTAGAATGTCCCCTGTGTAGATTGGTTGCTCTTCCTGTTTTCAAGCAAAAAGGGTCCAAAGAGGGTGGCCATGCCCCTTGTCACCCAGGGCGACCTTGCCCACATGGTAGATGAATGTTGGGTAATGGCTTTCCCTATCTGGATCCCTCCCCTGGTACCTTCACTTACCATGGCTAAAATCATTAGGCAGATTATAGAAATCTGTGCCAATATTGCCAATTTAAAATTGATTACTCAAAAAGTGATGGGAATTAAGCCCAACAATTGGAATCTGCATAGCCAAAGAGGGATGAAGATTGAGTTATCAGCCAGAATCACTGACAGTTTTGATTTGCTCAGCAGTGCAATCATCAAAATTAACCCCCTCTCAAGATTATCAGGGATGATCCCCAACATGCAGGTAGCAGCATCAGACACTATTGACAATAGTTCAAAGCTCCCTTCTGGTAAATCTGGAGTTGTGGCTGACATCATGCTTTGGACCAAATGAATGGCCCAGCGACCAGGCATGGGTGGGTTGGGTATCCCAAACCCATTCCCAACCAATTGGGGCCACCCCTATGTGTGGTGGACTTGGGAGATTCCCGCTGCTTATTGGGTTAGACACCATCACACTAACCATCAAAAATTTAATCAAGCCTCAGTTTGGACATTTGAGGTTGAACTGAAAGTGACTCAGCCTGCCACTGAATTCTTCAACGTCAGTTTCCAGTGAACTTATCGCCCCCATTCCCAAATAATTTGCCAGTTAGGTCAAACTTGAGGGACCCAATCCTAGCTTGTTTCCTCATCAATTGACCACTATTTAATCAGTTGCATTGTACTGAGAAAATTATTGGTCGATTTTTCTTCCTTAAATTTTCCATTAAAAACCTTTCCCAAAATTTAGTTTTATATTGAAAGTAAACCACCTTTTCCACTGACTCTCACACACCCCTCAGGGTTAATGACCATATTCGCCTGGTATTTTATTATGTGCCTGTGCAAGATTCTGGCTCACTGGCAGTTATTGGTGAAACTCCTTTCCAGTTTCATATCCATCATACCAGCAGCAGTGCCTTTGGCATTCTGGTTTGCCATTTGGGTGCTCTGGCACCTAGGCTGGCAGGCTGGTCTAATTCTAACTTGCTGTCTGCCTGAAATAATCAACCAACCATTATTCTTAACCATTTCTGCTTTTCTCATTGATATTGGTATAGCAATGGCCCCTTCTTTATAGATGAACCAGGTTGTGAAGAAAATTTTCCCTGTCCATGATAGCCTAGTTCAACACAAAATGTCTAATCCACACCCCATAGTTGCCACAGCTATTGTGCTCATGTCAGTAGGATCTGACAATCTAACTTGCAACAAACTTACTCCCACTATGAACCTAGCGGTTTTCCCTGACTCCAATACCATCTCTTTGGTATCACTGGATTTATCCACAACTACCAATAAAGAAAACTTTGCTTACTTCTTATTACCCATGAAGATTAGTGTTGGGTCCCACCATGTCTCCTTTGAGGCCTTGGTGGATACCGGAGCTGCGGGCAATTTTATGAATGTCAAACTGGATCAACAATTGGAACTTGACCTGGATGTAGGTCCTTCAGCAATGGTTGTATCATCAGCCTCCCAAACCTCATACTAGTTCACTAGCCAATTACATACTCAATACACCAGTTAAGCTTCTGCGATCAGTTCTCAGCAATGCTGAACTTGGTGTTTCCAGTTATCTTAGGAGTTGGGTGGTGGCGTCAAAAAATGTTAAGATTCATCTAGAGTCAAATATGTTTTCTTTTGCTAATGCTTAAACTGAGGGAGAATTTCCTTTAGTCTATAATCAAGAAAACCCAAGGTTGTAGCTCCATAACTTCCCTCATTTCCCCTTTGGGCCTTCCATCAAATTTTCCTGAAGAATTGATGTGCTACCAAAGTATCCTTGATTCTGAGAAGGCAGATTGTCTTCCTCCTCACACCAAATTTGACTATGGATTCCATATGATGTTACAGTTGGTGAATATCAACTGCCCGTTGTATCCTCACACAGTGGAGGAAGAGGTTGCACTAAGCACTTGGTTAGATGATATGCTTAAAAAGGGTGGTTGTTTAAAGAGACATTACCAGTTGCGTCTCCCATCATCTTTGCCAAAAAGGCCGATGGTTCTCTCCACCCCTGTGTGGGTTACAGCCACTTAAACAAAGTTACAGTTCACAATCCCTGCCCCCTGCCCCTGGAGCAGACAATCAGCCAAGCAATCGCCAAATCTCATGTGTTCTCAAAATTGGATCTTGTCAATGCCTTCAACCAGATTTGGATAATGAAAGGGAAAGAATGGCTAACAGCAATCTGGACAAAGAGAGGCATTTTCTAATTCCGTGTAATGCCCTTCAGCCAGAAGAATGCCCCTGCTACGTTTCAATGAATGATTAACAGCATACTGGGCAGTATCCAGTTCACTTGCATGGTCACATATATCAATAAAATTATGGTCCACACCCTGACTCCCATACAACATGCTATTGACTTGGAAGCAGTCATGGCTGCCTTAAACAAGGCGGGCTTGTTTGTCAAGCCTTCCAAATGTGAGTTCTATAAAGAAGAAATTACCTTTCTTGGGAACCTTGTTCTTAAGGATGGCTACATGATTCCCTCTAATAAGTTGGATGCTATCTGGGAATGGCCTACCCCAACAACCCAGAAACAATTATGGAGTTTCTTGGGAACCGTTATTAACCTCAAAAAAATTTCCCCAGCTCTTTCCCAGTTGGTGGCCCCGCTCTATCCCCTCACTGGAAAGAACATTCCATTCCGTTGGACACCCAAATGCCAGTAGGCATTCAAGTCAATCAAATAAGTGTTTTTATCCCTTCCCATCCTTAAACATGCAGATCCTGCTAAGCCATATATCATTGCATGTGATGCCTCCTCTGTGGCAGTGGGGGCAGTGCTGATTCAAGAGCATGAGGACCTGGAGCACCTAGTCGCCTACTTTTCCCAAAAATTCACATCTATGGAGCAATCTTGGGCCATTTACAATAAGGAGTTGGCAGCTGTAGCACGGGCACTAACTTATTGGCGGTACCTGCTACAGGGTTCCCTGCATGAGTTAACTGTTTGCACAGATCACCAAGCTCTCTTGTATTTCTGTAAACCCAAAAATTGGTGCATTAGTAAGCCTGAACCTATCAGGACTTGTGCATTTTCAATTTTAAATACAAATTTGTAAAAGGTGCGCTTAAAATACTTCCCAATTTTCTCAGCTGTAACCCCGCCCACTGTTCCATAGATTTGGAGGAAGCAGATATCATTACAGTGATTCCTGCTGCTCAAATTTTGTCAATCATTCCCCCCATTATCTCCTTTGCCACCCTTGCTCCTGACGCCCCACTTGTTGCTCATGTCTTAGCTGGCCAAATGACCTGCCCCAAGGGGTGAATTTATTTGAGCAATTGTCCCTCCAGAATCACAAACACTCTCTGTACTCTTTGGTGAAGGGCCTCATTTATTTTAGGTCACAAATTTGGGTTCCTGTCATGTGTAAATGACATCATAGTGGGGACCAACCCCAAAGATAAGGCTGGGCGCCTGGAGGCCCAAAAGGTGAAGCTACAGGGCCTCCCAGACCTGAAGCACACCCTAGACCAGCGCTGGGTAAGGGCAAAATATGCCCAGGTTGGTCCTAGTGGGGTGCCAAGTGCCCAGCCCCTGACGTCGGGTCAAGCATTAAAAAAACTATCTACCAAATAAAGGCGGACAGTTCAATTTGGTTAGTTGAGGAATGGGGATTTGAAACCCGCTCCGTCTACAAAATAACACTCAGGTTGAATCCAACTTCAATCAATCACTCAAGTGAGTCAGTTTTGGCCTATTCTACTAATTTGGATGGCAGTATTGCCCTATTGATGAGTCACTGCTTGGTCCCACTGCGGCATAACCCCAATTCCCCCATCTAAGCTTAAATACATTTTTTCTCAACCAACATTCCCTGTTGGTTGACTTCTTAAATAAAATATATCCCCTGTTTTCTCATTTTTTAAAATGTTATTACCAAAGGTTATGTGTGCAGACCCCTTCAAGGAGGTCTCGCGCTCCATTCAAATTGCCATTTTGAACACAATCCAATTTTCCCCAAGTGCACCGTTGGTTCGCCCAGGTCCCCTCCAACCTGATCTGTTTACCACTCCTCTTCTTGTGCACCGCATTGTTTTTGGGTGTTTTCTGATTGTGATTTTTGGTTTTAGTTATTATTTCTCCAGCACCCTCTGCTGGGTGCTAGTAGCATTAGTACTAACAGCTAGTTTCCACATGTTGGCTCTGTGCACCGAGCACCTCCACACTGGAAACAGGAGATTTATAGACACTCTCCTTACATTAGTCAACCAACCACTTTTTATGTGCACGAACTTTTTCCGTGTGGACCTTTTCTAAAGTAGAAACAGTGGGCGCCAGCTGTGGGTTTCAGCTGTTGTTAGCCACACCACTGTTTCCTCTTTTTCCTGAACCTTGGAGCAACATGGCATTATTATGGTTGCCTACAACTGGAAAGTATCCACCCTTTGTGTTTGTACCTGGTGGATTTGGACGCTTCAATGTCCAAAAGTTGTGATTCCCTGACTTTCCACCAAATTAATTAGATTTCATTCCAAAAAAATGAGTTTCCCTTTACTGGCGCATAAATGATGCCAGCAGAATCAGTGCATATGGGCCTGGGGGTGTTGGCCTTGGATAACATTGGGCATTCTGTTGAAGAGCAAAGGATAGTGTCATTCACGTCAGAAAACGCGTTTTATAATGAAAACCTGGTCTCTACCTCTGAACCGTTAAGAGTTCATATGGCTTAGATGAGGACCCTATTCTGGTATATCAGATTACCCCTAAGATCCCACGGTTGACCTCTACCATGATTCAGCGCACTCAGGAAGTGGAAAAGGCACATTGTTTAAAATATGATAAAGTATATGCACCTGAAGAAGGCATGGTGGGGTATGTGGCCTCAGTATTAAGAGTGGCCAAATATCCCTCCCCTTTTTTGATTCCAAAACAGATTCTGTTGACATGCTTGAGCCAGAAGAAGAAATTTTTGGTGAAGTGTTGTCATTGTCTTCCATAAATAAAGACCATTTTGGGTATCTTCTATTGACTGCCACCCTATCCTCTCCTTTAGGGAAGCTCGCCACTACTATTTTGGTGGATACTGGCGCCTCTGGAAACTTTAAGGACCAGTACTTAGCTGATTACCTTGGACTGAGTTACTTGCCAAGTGATGTGGTTAGAGGAGGGGCGTCTCAAGGTATTCCTACTCTGAAGATCATTGGGACAGTGGACTATCAGGTTGGCAAGTACCATTTGTCTGATCATTTCAGTGATGTAACGCACTGGCTCCTTCCAATGAGCTACAAATGAGTTAGGCAACAGAATCCATGTTACAGACCATAGGGCTGACAGGGCTCCTGATACTACTCTCCTTGTGCGCGCGCTACAAGAACGGACAAGCACTCCCTGGAAGACAGTTGCAAATATACTTAACCCAGCAACATGCCTTGACTCCAAGACAAGGTATAAAGGGAGGCAATAGCTCTCCCAAGCTCACTCTCAAAGTCCAATTCTTGTTGATTCAAGCCAAACATGGCTGCAGTTAGGCAATATTTTAAAATAAACTCAAAGTATAAATATATGAATTTTAAGTTCTTTCATTTAATATTGGGCCAGGTTGATAGAAAACAGAACTGAGAAGCCTCCAGCTCCCAGTTCCTTCCCTATATACACATGCTAAAAGCTAATATAAAATATAACACAAGCTTATGGTGCTAATCTGACTGATGCTTGGTGTAAACCTTACAGCAGGATCGCGGAATCCTCACTCAATGGTTCTGTGCCAGCTCCAATCCTCAACAGTTCCGCGCCAGTTCCATTTCGAATCCCAAATGAACTGCGAAACTTCCAAGCACCCGTTCCATTCCATTCTTGATTTGAATCCAAATCGAATCTCAAAACTACCCATGTTACTCGATTCCCATTTTTCCTCGACTTGGACGCCCATCTTGCTCCTTGGCCTCCTTCAAGCTCCTGCCCCTTAGGCGTCCTTGCCAGGACCAACGCCCCCTCCTCCTCCATACATCCAGACACAGCTTGCCCTGTCTTACCAAAGATCAGGGCAATGTGATGCTGAGGATAGACCTCAACCATCACAAGTGAGATCAAAAACCTCCTGTTCCCTATCATTTTGGGTGTGGAGTGGTGGCGGAAGTTTGACGTTAGAACTAACCTGAAGGAGAATACCTTGTCCCACACCATGAAGAATGGTCGCACATTTGTTGTGCCTTTGTTGGAAGAAAACGCCCCAGGAAAATTGCCCCATTGGCCCCACTGTCTCCCTTGTCGCCTTGCCTCAATGCAGAAGCCCTCAGTGGAAATTCCTATACCTTCTTGCTTGGAGGGTTTGGAATCCTCTTTTGATGCAGCATCTGCCAACCACTCCTTGAGCACTCTGAGTTTGATTGTGACTTCAAGCTCACAATGGATCTGGTGCGTATCTCTTCCCCTATTTACCCATTGACTGTCTGGGAGGAGGAGGCGTTGGATGTGTGGGTAAAGGAACAGTTAGCCAAGGGTGTGATTTTTCAGCGTACCTCCCCTGTATGCTCCCCCTACTCTTTGTGGAGAAGTCTGATGGTACTTTACGCCCCTGCATAGACTATGGTAACCTTAACAACGTTACTGTACCAGACCTCCATCCCATCCCTTTGGATTCACAGATTGCATGCTATGTGGAGAAGGCGAAGGTCTTCTTCAAGCTGGATTGCCTCAACGCGTTCAATAAGATCCAGATTAAAAAGGGACAAGAGTGGTTGACCGCATTCTATACTAGAAAAGGGATCTTCCAGTTTTGGGTCATGCCCTTTGGGCTTAAGAATGCCCCAGCTATCTTTCAACGCCGCATTGATGCAGCGTTGGGGGACCTGTTAGGGGTATGCGCGGTCGCCTACATGGATGATATCCTGGTGTTTTCCCCTGATCAGGAGTCCCATGCAGTTCACCTTCAGCAAGTGGTGGAGCGGTTAAAGGCAGCCAGCCTTACGTTGAAAATTTCAAAGTGCAAGTTCTTTAAGTCCCAGGTCACTTTTCTGGTCAACGTCATGTTTGACCAGGGACACATGATAACTCCAGACAAGGAGAAGGCGATTTGTGAGTGGCCTACCCCCACCTCAGTTAAGGAATCAAGAGCTTTTTGGGGACGTGCACGTTCCTCAAGAAGTTCACTCCCAATCTATCTGAGGTGGCGGCTCCCCTATATGAGGCTAGCGGTGCCAAGGTGCTTCAGTGGTTCCCACTTTGAAGGATGCTTTTCAAGCAGTGAAGTGCACCCTGTTGTCCATGACTGTTCTTCGCCATGTCAACCCTTTTAAGGAGTTCATTGTGTTGACTGATGCCTCCAACTTCGCCATAGCAGATGCCTTGTTACAAGTAGGAGAAGATGGGATAGAGCATCTGGTGGGATATTTTTCTAGGAAAATGTCTTTACCAGAGTTGAATTACGCCGTTTATGATAATGAGCTATTGGCATTGGTGGAGGCGCTGACTTATTGGCGTCACCACTTGCATGGATCATCCCAACCTTTCTGGGTACATACAGACCACCGTGCCTTGCTGTACTACCGCGCTCCTCATGTCTTAACCCCACGGCAGACCCATTGGCATGAGACCCTTGCCCAATTCGCATTCACATATGAGTTCACCAAGGGCAAGGATAATGGTTTGGCGGATGCTTTGAGCCACAACCCTGCTTTAGCACACGATCCCAAGGAGGTGGAAGTTCACAACACCCAAGTGATGATTCCTCCAAGTAAACTTCTTCCTCAATGACCCTCTCCTCTGGCCAACGGGCCAGCGCTTGCACCTCTGGAAAACGCGGAGAGATATATTATGTTCAGGAAGGTAGTCCTTTCTCAGCTGCTGGCAGCGGAATATACTATGTTACTTGCTAAGTGCGAGTTGAATCAAGAGGATCTCTCCAGGGGCTATCACATGAAGGATGAGATGGTGTGGTTCCAGGGGCGCCTATGGGTTCCCGCTGGACCACTTTGCCTAGAAATCATTTGGGACCATCATGATGGACTTACCATTGGTCATCCTGATAAAGCAAAGACATTAGAGTTAATCTGGCGCACATACAATTGGAAGGGCTTGCCTGCTCAGGTGGGGCGGTACTGTAAGGAATGTTTAGTCTGCAACCAAATCAAGCCAAATCGTCAACCTTTAGCGGGATTGTTGGTACCTGTCCAGAAAGCTGAAGGTCCCTGGACTTTCCTATTAGTGGACTTTATTGTAGAACTACCTGTCTCAGATGGTTACGATGCCATCATGGTGGTGGTGGACTGGTTTACAAAGTTCGCCCACTTCATTCAGTGCAGAACTACAATGACCGCGGCTGAGATGGCCAGGCTTTTTGTCATGCATGTGTTTGCACTCCATGGAGTTCCCCAAGAGATTATCAGTGACCGGGGACCCCAGTTTACCTCTGTCTTTTGGGAAGAGTTGTGTAAGGCTCTCCAGATTCGCCCTTGCCGTTTGACTGCCTATCACCCACAATCAGATGGGCAGACTGAAAGAGTGAACCAGTGCTTGGAGCAGTTCCTGCGGTGTTACACCGCCGCAAACCATTCAGATTGTGCTTCTCACCTACCAATGGCCCACTTTAGCTACAATAATACCTTGCACTCCTTGATCAGTTGTTCCCCATTTTTCGCCAGCCATGGCTTTAACCCTGCCTTTAACATGGAGCCCAGCTGTGGGTCTAAGGTTGAAGCGGTGGTGGACTTTGCCAAGACAATCAAGAAGGTCCACCAGGGGGTTTCCACAAGCTTGGAGGCGGCAATGCAGGTGCATAAGGAGAATGCTGATGGGAAGCGCTGATTGGGTCCTGCATACAAGGAAGGGGATCTTGTGATGCTTGATGCTCGTAACATCCCTATCAAGTTGCCATGCAAGAAGCTAGGCCCTAAGAGGATTAGACTTTACCGCGTTGTTAGAAAGGTGGGCCATGCCTCATACCAGCTGGATCTTCCCCCTTCATTTCAGATCTTCTCAGTGTTTCATGAGAGCAAACTCACGTTGTTTGAGGACCCCCCACCAGAGACTCTTGAGGCCTATCTTGTGGATGGGGCGCCTGAGTGGGAGGTGGAAGAGATAGTTGCCTCCCGCCGCGTTAAAAGAAGACTGTAGTACCTGGTATCCTGGAAGGACTTTGATGCTGCAGAGAACAGTTGGGTTCCAGTGCGCGACTGTGTGCATGCCCAAGATCTGATTGAAGCCTTCCACGAGCATTTCCCCCAGGCTGCTGGATCTCAACCCAAACTGACCGTTGCTGCCATGAAGTTGGCCCCTGCCCACAAGAACTTTTCCCTTGTGCAAGCCCCTGGAGGGGGGTTGAGCCCCATTGGGAGGAGAGGGTAATGTCATGTGTAGATGACATCATAGTGGGGACCAACCCCAAAGATAAGACTGGGCGCCTGGAGGCCCAAAAGGTGAAGCTACAGGGCCTCCCAGACCTGAAGCACACCCTAGACCAGCGCTGGGTAAGGGCAAAATATGCCCAGGTTGGTCCTAGTGGGATGCCAAGTGCTCAGCCCCTGACGTTGGGTCAAGCGTTAAAAAACTATCTACCAAATAAAGGCGGACGGTTTGATTTGGTTAGTTGAGGAATGGGGATTTGAAACCCGCTCCATCTACAAAATAACGCGCTCAAATCGAATCCAACTTCAATTGATCACTTGAGTGAAGTTGGTTTCAGCCTATTCTACTAATTCAGATGGCAGTATTGCCCTATTGGTGAGTCACTGCTTGGGCCCACTGCGGCATAACCCCAAATTCACCATCTGAGCTTAAATATGTTTTCCCCTACCAACATTCCTTGTTGGTTGACTTTCCAAACAAAATTCACCCGTTTTTACCATTTTTTAAAATGTTATTACCAAAGGTTATGTGCGCGGACCTCTTCAAGGAGGTCTCGCGCTCCATTCAAATTGCCATTTTGAACACAATCCGATTTTCCCCAAGTGCACCGTTGGTTCGCCCAGGTCCCATCCAACCTGGTCCATTTACCACTCCTCTTCTTGTGCACCGCGTCGTTTTTGGGTGTTTTCTGATCGCTTTTTTTAATTTTAGTTATTATTTCTCCAGCACCCTCTGCTGAGTGCTAGTAGCATTAGTACTAATGGCTAGTTTCCACGCGTTGGCTCTATGCACCAAGCACCTCCACGCTGGAAACAGGAGAGTTATAGACGCTCTCCTTAAAGTTCCCCCTCTTTTCAGATCCGAGGTTTTCCATGTGCATCATGACCCCCCCACAATTGGCCACCCAGGCAATAAAAAATGCATCAACTTGATCAAGTGGACCTACAACTGGGCAGGTTTAACTTAAGAAGTCCTGGTCTGGATCGCCAATTGCATTACTTTTGCTCGGGCTAAGTTGGACCTTTCAGACAGAAATGGGCTTCTACATTCCTTACAACAGGCGGAGGGTCCATGGACATTGGCATCTGTGGATTTTATCATCAAACTCCCTTGCTCTAATGGGTTTATGGCAGTGATGGTGTTGGTGAATCATTTTACTAAACTCTCCATTTTTATAGCCTGCACTTCCACAATTTATGTCAGAGGAAACTGACCATCTCTTTGTACGCCATGTGTTTTCTATGTTTGGTCTTCCACAGGAGATCATCAGTGACAATGTTCCACAATTCACTGTGCAGTTCTGGAATGAACTCTTATCCATTTTAAAAAATCTCCCCCTGTAACTCCACAGCATATAATCCCCAGTACAATGGGCAGACCAAGTGAGTTAACCAAGTCCTTGAACAGTATCTGCGTGCTATGCTGAAGCTGCACAAGACACCTGGGCTAACGACCTTCCCCTCGACCAATTTGCCTACAACAACAGAATGCATGCTTTCACAGGGTTTTCCCCTTATGAAGTTATGTTAGGATATAACCCTTCCTTTTTGGTCAGACCTTGCTTGCATCCTGAGGTCAAAGCTGCCACAGATCATGCTGAGCATATTAGGTCTACTCAATCCTTAGTGCAGGAACACCTCACCAAGGCTATCAAAGACTACAAGCAGTTTTCAGATCAGAAGCAGCTCCTGGGGCATGAAATATCAGTGGGATCTTATCCTATGCTTGACACACGCCATTTGAGAATGCAAGTACACTCCCACAAGTTTTCAAGTAAGCATTTGGGTACCCACTTGGTGGAGGAAGACTTGGGTAATGGTGCGTTCCAGTTAAACTTCCAGCCCATTTGAAACAGCATCCCGTATTCCACGTTTCCCTGTTGTCACCTTTTAAGGGTACTGTTCCCACAGATCCTGAGCCAATAATAATTTAAAATGTGGAGGAAGCTGAAGTGGAAAATATCCTAGCATACCGTAAGTCCCATCATTCTGTTCAGTATCTTGTGGCCTGGAAAGGGTATCCAGCTTATGAGAACAATTGGGTTAAGGCTTGCAATTGCGCCAACTGCATGGAACTGGTTAAGCATTTTACAAATCCCACCCCAACGCCCCCATCCCCCCAAAAAGTCGCAATGGTAATGGTGATCAAACTACCCAAGGTGCACAAAGATGTGGCCCCTGTGCACTTCCCCAGTGGTGGTGCCCTTCCTTTAGAAAAAGGAAAGGGTAATGTAGGTCTAGGGGAACGTCCCCTGTGTGTAGATTGGTCGCTCTTCCCGTTTCTGAGCAAAAAGTGTCAGAAGAGAGTGGCTGTCAGAAAGTTGATATGACTGGATGATATTCTAACCATACGACAGATTGGAGGGGTTATCAGGATGAGTCTTGAGACTAACAAAGAGAAATATACAAATAATAATCAATTGAAATGTCGACCAATTGGTGAGAATGGGAGATTATGCCAAGATTGGGATAAATGAGAGTTTCAAATCAATAGGGAAAAACGAATAGAAGACACCAAGCTGAGGATGCATCCAGCTTTGGGAATCAAGATATAAAGAGTTACAGAGAGGATTGAGAGGGGTTCATTCAGAGATAAGGTTGTTGCAGAAAGGTCTTCATATTAGTACAATAATAAAGGTCGAAACAAGGGGAGATAGCTCCATGCAAAAAAGTTTATTAGTTTTATTGAAGAATTGGCGATCTTCATATCATCTGATTTAGTTGCCTAGTGGCTAATACCCTGTGAAAACTGACTTGGCGGAATCAAGACTCTACGCCAAGAATTAACAGTGGCGCTCACTACAGGGGGCCATTGGTCAGATGTAGTTATTCATCACCGTGAATACAATGACGAGCCCTCATTTGTTACATCACCATTCTATCAGATTCCATGTGCATCATGTGGAAGAAATACAGGAGGCATCTAATAATGATCAATATTATTCACTGTGACTGAACTGGGTAATGATGAAGTTGTGATCAATCTGCAACTAGAAAGCTACCCTGAGCTGATGGCTGACCAACTAGGGCGCTCCACGAATGTGATCCCTCAGCAGCTGCAGAATATTATGGAGTGGTTGTTATTTGGATATCAATTATATGAAGATGAGGTGGGAGAGTATGACTTGAGTCTATTTTATAACCAACACGATCAAGAAGTTTGTTACGCCATGTACATGTCTTATTTGAATGCAACAACAATGGGGTTGACTCGCCGCCTTGGTACTCGCAGAATCTAGGATATTTAGTCGCATATGTGCAACTATCTATTTGACATCTACTACGAATATTGGCTCACCACAATATAGAAATTGGAGATGTGGTGCAATTTTCTTGAGCACAGCAAAATGATATTCGCCTCTTGCTCAACTGCCTCAATTGCTCTTTTTCAGAGGTACAAGGGGCACTTGGGCAAATAGACCACCATGTTGATAACATCTTCCACCATTTAGATATGTTGGTACCCCAGTTGCATCTTGAATTGTCTCAGGTAATTGATGAGCTGTTGGATCAACATGGTCTATTGATGGAATGGATTTGGGATATCACGACATTGGGACATAATACTGATCATTTTATGACGGATTTAACTGAATGGGTGGAAGCACTCGAAGATGTGGTGGCCCAGCTTAAAGAAAAAATAACACTAATGGAACAGCAAGTGGTGGATCAAGTCAGCTTTGTATCAGCTGAAGTAAACCAACTTTGTATTGATTGGAGTAGCCAGCAAACAACTGATAATGAGCTTAACCCTTGGTCAACGTCCCCCAAGTACCTGCAGCTAGTCCGCTGGGTTACCCAATTGGAAGCAGATAGTCAGGCTGAGCGGCGTCAAGTTTTCCCTCTTCCAATTTATGAGACACGGGAGTATGCTGAAATACAAGAATGACTTAAAACCCTTAGTTGGGCCAATGAAAGATTGGTATGGGAACAAGTCGCTCTCCTAACCCAAATAGACAATGCTAACCAACAAGCAGATTATGCTAGCTGACAGCATGGCCATATATGGAGTACAATCGGAAGCATCCTCTTGTGCCTACAAGCAGTGGAGCTGCAGTTGCACGAGGAGAGGGAATATCATTGGGAACTGCAAAATCAATATGTGACATTGCAATGGGAATCACAGGATGGGCGCTGTAGATGTCATTCAATTAAAGTGCAGATGCTTAATGAGCATTTGGCGGAGTATGTCAGAGATGGGGGGAATGGTGCAGTTAATGGCAATTTGGAGGATGAACACTATGAATCCACTAACAAATATCCCTCAAGTGATGGAATGTATACCCCACGCAACTCTACTTCCTTTGAGTTCATCATGCCAGATTTGAGCTCAACCGGCTGGCAGTATAATAATTCACAAGGGGGTGGTTCCCTTAGTCAATCCGGGACCAATTCGCTTGATCCTTGCTGCAGAAGTCTGAAACAAGGTGAAGCTGTGCGAATCAAGAACTTACCTCCTTTTAGTCATGATGGTAATCTACATGGGTACTTCAAGCAATTCAAATTCGCCGTGGAAGGAGTTTCTGATCAACAGAAAGTAAATTGTTGCTGTCTGCTCTTGATGTAGACAGCGCTGATCAAGTTATTTGCTACCTCCCAAGCAGCTTGGCATCTTATGAAGAAATTAAGGCGATTGTTCTTCAGCTGTATGGGGGTGTGACCAAGATGGCCCAAAGGAAAGCCAACTTTCTGACTATACAATTTCACCAAAATGAGACCCTGTCAGATTTTTCTGAACGGTTCTCAGCAGAAGCACATGTACTAATCAGAGCTAACCTTTTATCCGCTGAGGATATTGGTTTTGTGATGATGGCAGCCATCAAACCATATTGGGAACTATCTTACACTATGTCTCATGTGTTGAAAGAAAAGGCGGGACTTATTCAAATTGTAATTACTTTACACCAACTCTCTGCCACGAACAGCGCCCCTAATATAGCCCAGCAACCCTCTGCTATCCCCGCACCAAAGACTTTAGAGTATGAAATACAGTGACTATGCTATCAACTGCCAGAATGTATTCATTCATCATACAGCTCTGCAAATACTTTCCGACCTAGATATGATCTGCCAGCTCATTTCTTAACCTTGTAAACATACCATTAATTTTTGCACTGGTCCTTCAGCTGCATGTTATATACGTAAACCCTTCATGAATACTTGCTTCCAATGCAGATGGAGGGGGCATTATGCAGCAAACTGCTCTAATGAAATACAAGTGTATGCATTAACAACCAAGGAAACCCCGCAGGGAAAAGCTCGAGCAGAGTAGAGATGGGACGCTCTACCTCCACTATGTCTAATCCACTTATCCCTAACAAAACCCCAGCTTCTAATTGGGAAGGATCCAAAACTCAATCAGATGAATTACTATACCAACAGCTTCCGTTGGATATCCCTGCTTCCAGTTCCAAATGTATAAATTTACCCTCAAGCTCTGTGTTTCACTGGGAAGCACCAAAGCCATATGTATAGCAGACCTTGGAAAAGACTGGCACAAGTATTGAGGATCCTCTGATGGCTGCTACTTCTTTGGTAGGAGTCCACACCGCCATTATGGTGGGAAAAAGCATCAATGAGTACCCTCAGGTCACAAGAGCATCTCCTCTTTAAGTAACATTAAGCTCTTAGATGTACACGCAATAAATACTGATGGTTCCTCTTACTCAGAATATACTTATTGTGACATTTTCGTTCAAAATACAAAAATACGTGCTATCATTGATACTGGAGCCCTGTGAACATAGTCTCTACCCAGTTGATGGCTAAGCTTCTGCCTAAACCAGATGTGGACCATTGAGTAGTATATGGAACTGCGGGGATGCATAGCACTGTATCTGAATGTGCATATAGTGCGTTGCCCTTACAATTTGGGTCCGTCAGGCTTCCGCCCCAGCGGTGGTTTTGCTAAACAACAACTATGTCATGGTAATCGGTGCAGCATTTATGAGGAAATTTGGTGTTGTGATAAACATGGCGGAGGAAACACTTAATATTTTAGGACAACATATTCCTGTTAATTTTACCTTGTGTGGAATCTGAACAGACTCGTTCTGCTCTAGTCAAATCAATCTAGCATACAGCGATGGAGTAATTCCCATGTGCTATCAATGACTGAAGTGAAGGGCCAGGGTCCTCCCCAACCAGATTTATGAATACAAAGGGAATCCGCTTTGAGAAGCAAGCGATTGGAGCATACCCTCTGGACACCAATGCATAGTAGGGACTGAGCTCGAAATTGATGTCCCAAAAGGGCTTTATGGAGAAATCATGGCTCCTTACCAACACTCTCAGCTCGAGCCACATGTGGTTCCAGGGTTTCTGCTACCTGGGAACTGAGAAGTGAAAGTGCTGCTAGAAAATTTACAAAAGGAGACCATAACAATTCAGCAGCACCAAGTGGTGGCTTACTTACACTTTTCTCCTATAGAAGAAGTCCGCTGTATTCATGAATTCAGCTCTTGGGAGGATCTCAGACTGCCGACAAGCTCTCCACTCAGCGTATTGACCATGGTTCCATGGGAAGTGCTTACTGGATTATCGATGGAACAACAAGAACAGGCTATGGCTTTATTTAAAAAATATCAAGATATTTTCACACATGATGATCATGATTTGGGGTGCTCTCAAGGGGTGGTACATTGGATAGATACTGGGGATTACCCTCCCATTTGATCGTGACCTATTAGACGTTCTAAAGCAGTGGAGGAGGTTGTTTCCAATGAGGTGGATAAACTTATTGTGCAGGGATTACTAGAGCCATTGAATAGTCCGTGGGCATCACCGGTGCTCATAGTAAAGAAAAAGATGGCTTAAATTGGGTGGTTATTGACTATTGCAAACTTAATAACATAATAAAGAAGGATTCCTACCCTCTTCTGTGGATTGATGATGCGTCAGACTGATTGATAGGAGCATACTATTTCTTGGCCATGGATCTGATCTTGGGGTACTGGAATATCAAATTGCCATCAGTGGAATTGAAAAAATGTGCTATCATCACGTTGAAAGGATTATTCCAGCCTACTTGCAAGCCACAAAAGTTGTGCAACACCCCGGCTACATTCCAGCATGCCATGGATATGATTCTAGGTGATTTAAAGTTGTCCTGCGTTTTAGTTTATCTGACAATATTAACATGTTCTTGCAGATGTTTACTGAACACCTCAGCCATTTAAAACAAGTGTTTCAACGCCTCGCTGCCACTAATATTAAAATCAAGCCTCAAAAGTGCCATTTCTTTAAAGAACAATTGGAATACCTCAGGTTAGTCGTGGAATCAAATGGGCTTAAACCGCAGCCAGCTAAAGTGGAAGTGATAAGCAAGATGACCCGCCCCAGTAGTAAGCGGGACATTCAGGTGTTTCTGGAGGATGGTTGGGTACTACCGCTGGTTCATTCCCAATTTCAGTTGTATTAGGACCCACTTTTCGAGTTGCTGAAGAAAAACGCTTTTTTTGATTGGACGGAATGATGCCATAATGCTTTTGACATATTGCGCACTGCGTTAGCAAGCACACCCATATTGAAATATCTCAACTTCGACAAACAGTTAATAGTGCAAATGGATGCTTCTCTCTCCACTATAGGGGCAGTATTATCCCAGAAGGACGATGATGGCGTGGAGCATCCTGTCACCTTCTGTAGTCAAAGCTTGAGCTGTCACAAATGGAACTACACCATTACTGAGTGAGAATGTTTAGTGGTAATATACGCTTATAAACAGTTTCAGGTATATCTGTATGGGGTACAATTCCAAGTAGTAACGGACCATGCTTCTTTACATTGGTTGCAGAATCTGCGTGAACCAGAAGGGTGACTCGCACGTTGGGCATTAAAGCTCCAAGCATATGATTTTGAGATTGTACACCGTCCAGAAGCTAGACACCAAAATGCAGATTGTCTCTCTAGGCTGCCCACAGTTGCTATCACAGCGGATTTAGCTGAAATAATGTATGAGAAGATGGTGGTAAACAAGTACCAGGATGAGCTGCCACATGTGATCAAGGTATTAGATGGACTTAGGGCGGATACTTTCCTATGTGGGGGAGAACTATATAAGCAGATTGGCGAAGTGATGTTGAGTTTTCCTAAACCTTCGGCCTGACATGTGATAATTATGGATGCTCATCGGGCTGTAGGTCACAGAGGATTGCAGAAAACACTGGAGATGTTGCGTCCCCAATACTACTGAGAGAGCATGCATTACGACGTATTGGAAACAGTTAGTTGTTGTCATCAGTGTCAAGTGGAAAAACCATTCCACAAGAAAACCACATACCAGCTGGTTAAACCTCTGTTTTCCTGGCACACCATTTCTATTGATGTAGTGGGACCTCTGCCAACTAGTACCAATTGATCCAAGTATATTAATGTCACCATAGATCATCTGACTCGATGGGTGGAGGCCAGGGCCATCAACGATCTGGGCGCGGTCACTACTGCCAAATTCATCATGGAGTGTGTTGTACTGCAACATGGCTGCCCACAATTCATTTTAACAGATAAAGGAACCAATTTCACTTTGCACATTCTGCCAAAGTTGAATCAGTTGATGGCGATCCAAGGGGTTTTGACGACCCCATATCATCCAGAATCAAATGGAATGGTGGAGCAGATTAATGGAAATTTGGTGAACATCCTCCATAAATTGGTAAATGATCGACCTTCAGAATGGAGCACCTTTCCACCCACAGCTGTATTTGTGTACAATACTAGCTATCATCATCCACTAATAAGAGCCCGTTACAACTGTTGTATGGTCAACATCCAGATTTGCCTGCTTTGCTTTATTTGTGTGTAGAGGATACTGGTGGAGTGGACCCCCAGCATTATTTGAAGACTCTTACGGATACATTGATCAAGCTGCAATTGGAAGCCTACTCCACCAGTTTGGTTAAGAATAATCGCAATCAGGCAGCTGATCAGAAGTGACAAAGCGGACTTCCACTGTAATCCATAGGGGACCATGTTTTATTCCATGATCAGCACAGTTTTGGGAGAAAAACAAGATTTCTAGCATCTGGGGTTGGTCCGTTTGAGATCATTGAAAAGACTGGCATGGATGTTTACACCATCAAGGAACCTGCGGGGGGTCAGATCATCAACCAAGTTCACGTGAAGTTCCTTTGAGCCTACAAACAGTGAGAGCATATCATCCAGTCAAAGGGGGGTAATGTTGGGAAGTTGATATTACTGGACAATACGCTAACCAAATGATGGATTGGAGGGGGAATTGGATGAGTCTCAAGACTAATGAAGAGAAGATTACAAATAATAATCAATTAAAAATGTTGACCAATTGGTGAGAACGGGAGATTATGCCAAGATTGGGATAAATGAGAGTTTCAAATCAAAAGGGAAAAACGAATAGAAGACACCAAGCTGAGGATGCATCCAGCTTGGGGAATCAAGATATAAAGAGTTACAGAGAGGATTGAGGGGGTTCATTCAGAGATAAGGTTGTTGCAGAAAGGTCTGCATATTAGTACAATAATAAAGGTTGAAACAAAAAGTGATAGCTCCGTGTGAAAAAGTTTATTAGTTTTATTGAAGAATCGGCGATCTTCATATTATCTGATTTGGTTTCTCAGAGGCTAATACCCTGTGCAAACTGACTCAGCGGAATAAAGACTCTACGCTGAGAATTAATAGTGGCCATGCCCCTCGTCACCCAGGGCGACCTCGCCCACATGGTAGATGAGCGTTGGGTAACAGCTTTCCCTCTCTGGATCCCTCCCCCTGTACCTTTTCTTACCACAGCTGAACTTTTTAGACAAATTATGAAAATCTGTGCCGAGATTGCCAGATTGAAATCAATCACTCCAAAAGCGATGGGAATTAAGCCCAACAATCAGAATCTGCATAGCCAAAGAGGGAAGAAGATTGAGTTATTGGCTGGAATCACTAATGGTTTTGATTTGCCCAGCAGTGCAATCATCAAAATTAACCCCTCTTAAAATCATCTGGGATGATCCCTGACGTGCAGGTAGCAGAATTGGACACCATTGATGATAGTTTGAAGCTCCCTTCTTGTAAATCAGGAGTTGCAGATGATGTCATTCTTTGGACTGAAAAAATAGCTCAGTGACTGGGCATGGATGGGTTGGGTATCACTAACCCGTTCCCAACTAATTAGAACCACCCCAAGATGGGGTGGCCAAGGGAGATTCCCACTTCTCGTTGGGCCAGACGCCATCACGTTAACTGGTGGAAATGCAATTGAGCCTTGGTTCAGACATTTAAGGTCAAACCAACTGCAACTCAGCCTGCCTCCAAATTGTTTGATATCAGTTTCCAGTGAACTTATCTGCCCCCATTCCCAAATAATTTGCCAGTTAGGTCAAACTTGAGGGACCCAATCCTGGCTTGTTTCCTCATCAATTGACAACTATTTAATCAGTTGCACTGTACTGAGAAAATTATTGGTCGATTTTTCTTCCTTAAATTTTCCATTAAAAACCTTTCCCAAAATTTAGTTTTATATGGAAAGTAAACCGCCTTTTTCGCTGACACTCACACATCCCTAAGGGTTAATGGCCATATTAACCTGGTATTTTATTATATGCCTGTACAAGATTCTGGCTCACTGGCAGTTATTGGCAAAACTCTTTTCCAGTTTCATATCCATCGTACCAGCAGCAGTGCCTTTGGCATTCTGGTTTGCCGTTTGGGTGCTCTGGCACCTAGGCTGGCAGGCTAGTCTAAATTTAACTTTCTGCCTGCCTGACACTTGATGGTTGCTCTCTTCTATCCCTAAATTTAACCGCACATATTTGTGGATACTTGCATTGAAGTTGATTGAAATTGATTAACTGGGGCAATAATAGTATTAGGACTATTATTAAATTTGATTGTTTAAAATACATGTTGAGTGAATTGTCCAACGCTAGACAGGTGCTTCTTTTTCTTGAAGATGTGCTTGTACTGGTAGGGAACACTCTTTTCTCTTTTCTTGCAGAGCCAAGCGGAGATGTTGTTAGCAACAACCTAAGGATATCTGATCCTTGTACTCTTCTCTTAAAAGTAATGTTAAACAACCAATGTATAACAACTTAGTTAATATCAAGTTTTAATCTGTTTTTATTAGGGAATAATCGGGGTTTATATAGTTAGGATTGGCACAAAACTTTTCAGCTGTCTGCTGAAAATTATTTGTGCTCCTATAATAGTTTGACCCTCAAGTATTAGGCACCAAATCTTGTTAGGTACCGTTGCCTTAAGTTTATTAGGCAGTGTAATCCTCAGCTGTTTGGCGACCAAACAATTGGTGTTAGGGACTAGAAACCAATTGTTTTGGCCATTGACAATCATAATCTCTACCTCCGGCATTTGAACGCTTTGGTAGTTTCTGATGACTTCCCACTCATTCTGCTCTGAATGATTCCCTATACTTTGACTATTGGGTGTTGCTCCCATATCAAATTATTGTTTAATTTTGTCAGGGATGATTGCTGACGATAATCTCATCAGTCAGCAACCTCTAATATCATTGGGGATAATTCCTGATAATAATCTCAACAGTTGGCTACCTCTAATAATATTGGGGATTAGGCCAAAAATTAAACTCATCAGTCAGCTGATGTTGCCAATCCTATACAATTATAACTTAATCATCAAATTTATTAATCTGTTAAAAGGTTGGATTATGTGGGCATCTCAAATTCCAACATATTCTCCCTCTTGACCAGATTATCCAATGGAAGATAGAACCCTTGAGGATGTAAGGCGCCTTAGCTTGAGCTCATATTTAGTTTTTCATATCTCTATGTTCTCATCAGAGTGCAGCTCTGTCCACACTCAACGCCCATATGCTCTGCTCAGTTTTGATGACTTCTTATCCTTGGTTGCTACCCATTGACACCTTTTTTCAGGAGCAGTTCCCATGACATCATGCTGCACCAGTCTCATCTTGCATCCTTGCTAAAAGATCAACTGGTCCACCTGTACAAACCTCAGGATGTGTCTCATTAGCACCTTGCCACCTTTACCAACCCCAGGACAGGTTTCAACATCTTATTGATAAGGACTATTCTGGAAGATCTAGTTTCAGCCCATCCTGATCCTGCCAATCGCTTGGAACTTGTGCCCATCATTTTATCCCTTCCTCCACGCTCAGTAGGTGGAAATATTGCTAGATGCATCACTGTAAAATAAAATTGGTTTCTAATTTTTTATTTTTTATTCATGTTTTTATCTTTTTATCTTTTTTTCATTTTCATTTTTTTTTACCATTATTTTATTTCCCTTTAAGTCCAATACTTTAAGTATTTCACACGAACTCTATTGACTGTGCAACCATCCTCAATATTCTTGATTGTATAGGCATCATTACCAACTTGGCAATAATTTTGAACGGTCCCATCCATAGGGCATCCAACCTATTTTTACTCCCAAACTCATGGATATTGCAATAGGATGCCCTATCGCCTACATGGTATTCTTTCAATGTAGGTCAATTCTGGTCATCCACTTTCTTTGCGTTGATTCTTCTTAACATTGTCATTTTGAATGCCCAAGATTGTAATTTAATCATGTTATTGGCTAGTCAGGATAGATATTGTTTGGCACTCATCCCCAAAGATGGCCCTACTGCTGAACACAATATTGGCGGTAATGCAGATTTCCACCCATATAACAGTTTATATGGCATTTATCAATCACCAAATGATAACTGATATTATAAGCAAATGTGACCAAAATTAGATATGCCCCCAAGCGGAAAATTGCCCATGACTAAATTTTGTAATGTTGAGGCTAGATTTGCATTCACTCTTTCCACTATTCCATTCATTTCTGGACGATAGGGGACAGATACAACACTGCAGATTCCCATTAATTCATTTAGCCTGGGAATCACATATGAAGTAAAATTGGTTTCATTGTCACTGAGAATAACTTGGGGACATCCATGCTGATAGATCACTTGGTCAAGTATAAACTTCGCCGTACTCATTGCGTCTACTTTGTTGAGGGCTTTTGTTTTGACCCATTGGGTTAAATGGTCTATTGTGATGATCATATACTTCACTCCTCTGGCGCTGATACTCAATGGTCCCATAACGTCTATGGACACCATGTGCCATGAGAAACCAGGGCATATTAGCCAGTGCCCTACAACGTTCTTGTGCAGCTTGTGATTTTGACATTCCACACAACAGGCTAGGTAATCCGCAACATCATAGTTGATCAATTCCCAGTAATAATACTGGCAGATATGATCCACTGTTATCTTTAGGCCACCATGGCTGACACCTTATGAGCGTCTCAAATGGTTTCTGCTCGTTCCAATGGTTTAAGAAATAAAACCCATTTTCCTTTGTTTATTTTCTATAATTTATTGTTCCAAAATCTGTATTTTCTAAGGCCTTTCATAATGCATTCCAAGTTTATTGGGGTTTATCCCTAATATCTCCTTTAATCATCCGCTGAAATAGTGCATCAGTCTAATGATAAATTACATGAAAATGCAATTGAGACAATCCTTCAGAATTCTGATGTACCACTCCAGCCCTTTGGATAATTTTAAAATTGTATGCTTGCAGCTTCTAAGCTTATCATGCCAACTGGCCCTCTGGTTCCTTCAGTTTATGAAGCCAGCTCAGGGACGAGTGGTTGGTTACAACTTTAAACTGTGTCTCATGTATGTGACTTGAAATTGTTTAAAAACATAGATGACTTACAGACACACTTTCTCTGTCATGGTGTAGTTTTTTCCGCTGGTAACAGGGTTCTGCTCATGTAGGCTACTGAGTGTTCATCCTCATTGTCATTTAATTGACTTAGAACAGCTCCAATTGCCATTAATGAGGCATCCACTTGAATTATGAATTCCTGATTAAAGTTCAGATATTTCAACACTGGGCTACTTATGAGATGTTTTTGGAGCTTATTTACTGACTTCTGTGCCTCTTCGTTCCACAAAAATTCTTTTTTGGATCATTGAGTAGGTGGAATAAAGGTTCAGCAATTCCAGAGAAGTCTTTGATGAATTGACAATATTACCCGACCATCCCAAAAAACCTGAATATCCCAAACACTTTTTGGGATTGACATCTGCTCAATAGCTTCTATTTTCATGGGTTGCAGTTGTAATCCATTAGAGTTTATAACAAACCCAAAGTATTCAAGCTCTTCTTTGAAAAAATGGCATTTTCTCAGCTTAATTTTTAGATTTTCCATTGCCAACTTCTTGAAACTTCCTTCAGATGCTCCAAATGATCTGTGAAGGTCCTGCTGAAGACGTTGATATTGTCTAATTATACTAGCACGCAGGCTAGCTTCAGGTAACTAAGTATTGAATCCATAGCACACTGAAGAGTTGCCAGCACATTGTATAAACCTTGGGGCATTCTGGTCAGCTGGATTAGTCCTTGTGCAGTAATTATTGCACATTTTTCCTGATCTTCTTTTGGCAAATCAATTTACCAATAGCCCAAAATCAGGCCCATAGCCAAAATTTTTTTGCCTCCCCCAGCCGATCAAGTGCATCACAGATTTGAGGCAGCAGATAAGAGTCTTTTTTAGTGATCTTGTTTAGTCAGCAATAGCTGATCACTACTCAATTTGATCCGTCCTTCTTTTTTACCAAAAGGATTGGATTTACCCATGGGCTCAATGACAGAATGAGTAACCCATGTTCCACTAACTTGCTTATTTATTGATGGCCTCTGCTTCCGCTGCTCTTGACCAATGAACAGGTCTCATTCTTATTGGTGGATATTCCCCAGTATCAACTTTGTGAAGTACGTTTTTGCAAATCCTACGTCATGATCATTATGAGCAAATATCTCCTGATATTTTAAATAATTGGAGCACATCCTTGTGCTGATTCTCAGTCAGATCAGATAGCTTCTCAACTTCCACTAATAAAATGACACTTTTGGTAACTTCCGCTGGCAATCCCATCTCAGAAAAAAAATCCAAATTCATGAAAAGCATAAAGTTCTAAAGTTGGGAGCATGTGTAGAAGTGCAATGATCTGTTTTTTTTAATTTTCATTGGCTTCTCTCCCAGATTGGCTAATAGTACTCATATCTCTTAATGACCTGGACTTAAGATCCCTGGCACCACCCATGGTTTGACCCTTGATTTTTCCCATGGATTGATAATTTTCTCATATAGCTGTTCTGGAAGTTCCATCATTAACCTGGTGTTAACTATGATTTGAGCCCCTGGTGGAATAGTGTTTGTTGAGTTCATCATTAGAGGTATCCCATGATTCTTCATAATTTCCATCAGTATTGCTTTCCGTTTTCACACAACTAATTTATAGTGAATGAGTATAATACCATCACTATAAATTAAGTTGCCAAAATAATGACTCTTTGTCAGTGAAATCTCTCCCTTCCACTGATACAAAATGCAACGTCTGCCCCAAAATTTTCAGAGTGTTTTCTTTGAAATCACATTTCACCCCATACTTCTTCAAGGACTCTGTCCCAATAAGTATGTCTTAATTTGGATTGGCCAACACTATTGAGGGAGCTGACACCATCAGCGATCCAAACTGAAGTGGAAGCACACTGTAGGCTCCACATGAGATGTTAATGTCTGGTCCAGCCGTTCCATACTCTTTTTGATGCTTTAAATCTGGCAAGATGTTTGTACGTTTCACTAATTTGGTGGAAACAACGTTGATTGGCGCTCCACTATCAATTGTTGCTCGTACTCTTATCCTATTGACTAGAATATTGACATAGGTACAATTTGAGTGCTGCAATAAAGTATTTACTGAATGGATAGCAGCCTTATTCACCAAATCAAGTGTGTGAATTACTTGAGCAGATAATTTAGAAAATGACTCCTTGATTGCGCTGACAGGTAAAGAAACGTTTGCCTCATCCAACTTCATTTTGACTAAGTCTTCAGGGCTCTTGGAAGATTTAAATTTCTCCGCTAAATGTCATATGTAGAGTCGAGTGACCTCATTAACAATTTTGGGATTTATTCCCTTCACTTTGGCTCGAATTATTGTGTTAACATCCATGTTAACCCCCTGATGGAGCAGATCCAGCGAGTCATTGTCCACAAATAGGTCAGAAATATTGATTTCCTCATTCGTTACATCAGGCGGAACAGGTTTAACAGCAGTACTAGAACATCCCTGATCTAAACTGCTAGTCTTTTTCCCAAATCTGAACCAGTTTCTTGGGTCTGAACGAAATTAATCTGATCCTTTGGCTTTTTGCCCTAACACTGGGAAACTACATGGCCATATTTCCCACATTGGAAACATCAGATTGATAATTTGTCCGCCCATTTTTGAACTTCAGGTTTACTTCTCATCACAATTTGGCTCTCAGATTCTTTAGATGGTTCAGCAAATTTGACATATTTTGAGCCTTCATTTAAATTACTTTAAAAGTGCGATTTGGGAGCATCAAACATGGCTCCAAGCATCTTCAGATGGTCAACCATCTGAGAGGTTATTGTTTGAGTCACTAGTGCCACCACCATAATCTGATGCAATTCTTGGTAGGGACAAAGTGCCTACTGCATGGCTATGCGTGCATCAAAGTCAGTCAACACATTAGCTTCTGCCAAGGTCTGAGCTTCTTGGTAAAACTGGTCAGCGAAACTAGCCAGGGTCTCATCGTTGTGGAATTGTATATTCATGAACCCTTGTTTACAATTTGCCATCTGATTAGGGCTTCCAAATTCCAACATAATGGCTGCTTTTGCTTCCATGTACGACCAGTTGTCCCCAAAGAGATGGGGTAGCACCAGATTCTGGCAGTCATTGCATAGACAGTTCATTACATTCACCACTTTTTGACAGTCTTCATAGCCAAAAATGGTCATCTCAAATAGGCGTAAAATGTTGGGGCGTTACCCTGGTGAAAGGTGGGCAATTTTGGCATATTTTTAAATCCTCTGTTGATTTGCTCATAGAAGATCCTTGCCCAGCTACTCGAGAAGCCATAGGAATGGCTTCAGGAGTCATTTCTAACATACCAGTGAATGGTTTGGTCATATTTTGGGGCGGAGAGGTCTTCCCAATTGGAGTTTCACATGCCTTTTCATTGGCCTCATTTGCCTCAAATTGCTCACAATCACATTTGTGTTTTTCCAATTCCTCAATATGATTTTCCAAATTCGCCATCTCCTCATGAAATCGTTGGATGTGTTCTCAATCTGCTTCCCATTCAGTTTTTTGGAATAAGCTTTCTTTAACAAGTTTGCCCTCTTTCCGCTTCAAAGAGGCAACTTTTTTACAAATCTCATTATTCACCATTCCTAGTTATTTGAGCATCTCTTCCGCCTTGATCATACGCTCCTCTAAGCAACTAACATTGGCTTGAGATGCTGATCTGAGCACATTTTGATTGACAGCCTGTAGTTCTGACCAGAGCTTTTGAAGCACTTCCTTATAAAGACATCATTGTTTAAACTGGATTTTGACAACTCAACTACCACCTGTAGTGAGCACCAATGCTAGATTTATGGGCTCTTGATGGTTGCTCACTTCTAGCCCTAGGTTTTAACTGCACAGATTCTTGGATACTTGCGTTGTTTTGATTGAAATTGATTAACTGGGGCAATAATAGTATGAAGACTATTATTGTAATTGATTGACTATAAAGACACGTTGAGTGAATTGTCAACGCTAGACAGGTTCATCTTCCTCTGGAAAGATGTTCTTGTACTGGTAGGGAACACTTTCCGTATTCCCTTCTTGCAGATCCAAGCGGAGATGTTGATAGCAACAACCTAAGGATATATGATCCTTGCACTCTTCTCTTAAAAGTGATGTTAAACAACCAATGTATAACAACTTAGTTAATATCAAGTTTTAATCTGTTTTTATTAGGGAATAATCGGGGGTTTATATAGTTAGGATTGGCACAAAACTTTTCAGCTGTCTGCTGGGAATTATTTGTGCTCCTATAATGGTTTGACCCTCAAGTATTAGGCACCAAATCTTGTTGGGTACCGTTGCCTTAAGTTTCTTAGGCAGTGTAATCCTCAGCTGTTTGGCGACCAAACAATTGGTGTTAGGGACTAGAAACCAATTGTTTTGGCCAATGACAATCATAATCTCTACCTCCGGCATTTGAACGCTTTGGTAGTTTCTGATGACTCCCCACTCAATCTGCTCTGAACGATTCCCTATAATTTGACTATTGGGTGTTGCTCCCATATCAAATTATTGCTTGATTTCATTGGGAATGAATGCTGATGATAATCTCATCAGTTGGTGACCTCTAATATCATTGGGGATGATGCCCAACAATAATCTCATCAGTTGGCAACCAATATTATCATTGGGGATGATGCCCATTGATAATCCATCAGTTGGGTGCTGTTGCCAATCCTATACAATTATAACTTCATCAAAGTTTATTAATAAGTTAAAAGGTTACTTTATGTAGTCATTTCAAAATTCAACACTACTTCATCAGCATCAAAACATTTGGGAAGTCTTGGCCTATGTTCTTGCAAGTCTAGCTTTATAAAACACTTTAACTATAATTTTAAAGTACAACTGCAACAAACTGTTTGTTTTTCATTGATTACATATAATCAAGAGAATATGGAACTTTTTAATTTTATGGTCATATTCTGATTTTCTATTTGGAAATTTTTAGATGAATTTTTGTGAGAATAATTTAATTAAAGGCTTTTATTTAGGCTCTCAACCTGCCATCATTGCTAGGGTTAATTAGGCCTCCATACATGTTACATTCAGCGCTTAGGTTTTAATCCATAATTGCACAGGTCATAACTTTTTATATAATAAACAAAGGGACTGTATGAAGACAGTGGTCCTAAAGACAAAAAATAACAAAAGTATTGTCAAAGGTTTTATTAAAAAGCTAAAATTAGCTAGGTCCAACAAAGATCCCCTTATTTTTTTATTCCATTATAATAAACTACACAGTAGAGTACCAAGCAGTGCATAATTAATTTTTAAAATGGTAAGCATCGTTGGCTTAGATTTTGGGGACAAAACCCTTGACAATTGTTTTATTCTGGCAGGGCAATGGAGAAGATATAATTATTGCATAGAAAGGGGAGTCAATTTATGATGCCAGGAGGCCTCATAAACTGATAGTAAGTGAGTCAGGGAATATTTCTGGCAAGGTAGTAAGGATTTGACTCTCAATAGACATTCAGCTTACATAAGAAACTTGGGAACGTGGGCAAGGTAAATCCATCATAACTTAATTTGACAGGTTAATCTTTGGTGACAAGGCCTAAGGAATAAAACCCTTAGTCTAAAATACAACTTTTTAGATAAATACAGTATAGGAAATGCTTGGTCAAATCAAATTGCAACAACATATAACCTATTTCAATATTAAACTATTCAGTTTACCTTTGTATTTTGGGCTGCAATTTCATTAAGCCCAAGTTTAAAATCCTTCATTTACACATTGCTAAAATTGTATGAACTTATATATTTGCTCTAGTCCATTTAAATTTATATACAGCAATGGTTTAAAAACTTTACATAAATATAGTGGCTGGTGATCACCAATAAACACCTCAACACTATTGCTGCCCGTAAAAAATTGTAAAAAGGGTTGAAAACTCTAGAAAGGGTTTTAAAGGTGACAGGCTGGTTTGGGTTTGCATGTCCCTATAAGTCTTGGGGAGCAACCCCTGAAGCTTAATCAGGAGTAATTCCCAAGTGCACCAAGAAGGTGAGGAAGCCAGCAGCTATCTTTCTTGCCACCATAGGTGACTTAGCCCATGTGATAGATGAGAGGTGGAGGATGGTTTACCCCTTGAAAATCACGTCGTTCATCCCATGCCAACCACCCATGAATTGGTCAAGAAAATCTGGGGTGTATGTTGGGAAGTGGTGGTGACCAGGGGCCATCAACAGCAGAAGGTCAGTAGTAATTCTCCCTACAAGAGGTTATCTTCATTGGTTTGAGATCTACTGATATAATTGTATTGATATCTGGTGAAAAATAAATTGATTAAGTCAGATTTGGGTTTGAAAGTTCCCAGCCACCATTCTCCTGTGTCACCAGTAATCAAGAGCCCATCCTTTATAGGTACAGGCACAATAAACCCCTTTTATACTCAATGAGACTGGCCATATGTGGCCTGGCCATGGGTCCACCCAGTCACCTGATGGATAAAGAGTTTCTGATCGCACCAAGTGGAATTGTGTCAGAAGGGAAATTTAGTGGCAAAATTTGAGCTTAAGTTAGCTGACTAGGCTAAATTTAGATCTGGCATCATAAAGATTTTAAAATGTCAATCAGCTGCAGTAAAATTTCATAATTATTTCTGATGACAAAATGCAATCATTTTCCATACCCCTATTTTTTGTGAGCTTATAGGGCACTGTACCCCAACAATCTATTCTGTCACTCCATTTTTCCTCTTTCATTATTAAAGTTGAATAAAAAACCCTTTAAATTCCAACTTTTCTTTGAGAGTTTAATTAAATATTGAGCATCTGGTGAGCATGATTTCCAATCTTGGGAATTACTGGCCGGTGCTCACGTTTGCCCTTAATTTCTTTGCACTCTAAAATATGTATGGCTGTACTAGATATATTTCACTTGGTGCTTTGAGTGTTCAATCATATTGAGTTCCAACCAGTCCTATTATCAGAACGTTCTCCACAACATAACGGAGTAGGCCAAATTCTCATCCTTCTCCATATGCTTATAAGCGGGACGTTACATTGTTTTATTTTAAGAGTAAAAGGTTTGACCTTTTGTTAGGGTGGTGTCTGCTGAGAGGATGGCCCTTTCACAGGATTGCAGTTTTTATGCTGTGATTAAAACATGTCTCCTGCCTCAAACACTGGGAAATTCTACTCCTGGTCAAATGTAGGATGACTCAGGTTTCCCCTCTTTCCTTGAGTTGTCCAATATAAGCAAGTTTTAGGCATGAGAGGTGTAAGATTCTGATATGACTGGACGATAAGCCCTAAATAGCTACAGCAGATTGGCTAGAATCCTCCGACCATGATAAATAGTATACAAATATTCAAGCGCCTTGGGATAAGACGATATTAGTCTAGAAGGATAATTAACAGATTGCCTTCAAATAAGGCAATAAGGTGATGTTGACA
Source organism: Massospora cicadina (assembly GCA_022478985.1). Taxonomy (NCBI): domain Eukaryota; kingdom Fungi; phylum Entomophthoromycota; class Entomophthoromycetes; order Entomophthorales; family Entomophthoraceae; genus Massospora; species Massospora cicadina. The sequence goes on from JAKSZP010017568.1 coordinate 57,515, forward strand.
TTTGTTGAATATTAAGTAGATTGCCTTTGACTAAGGCAAAAGGGAATTTAAGAATATCATAGTCTACTGGAGCCAATGAGAATATAGCAGAAACAAATAGTCCAAGCCAAAAGAGTGGTACTAACCAAAGTCACTAATATATAAGTGAGATGGAACAATTGAAGAGGGAGGCTGTTAATAAGTACAGTAGAGAGCAGAGCAGAAGGCATCTTCTAATATTTATTTAGATAAAAATGTGTGGTTGGAACTGATTGCTTTGCATTTTACTATATCTTTAAAGTTGTTTTGAGGGCTGACAATCCTCACTTCAATCGTTTGTTGTTCATTGGGTTTGACCTTATCTTTCTTATGGCATATCCCAACGATACCACTAAAATTATAACAGTGGTGCTCACTACTGAGGGCCCATTGATAAACGACGAAAAATAATAAATAAAATTCTCCAGTCTCTGGCCATGTCACATCAGGCCTTCTTTGACGTGAAATATTCATGACACATTGAACCAGCAGAGTATGCATGACGCAAACTTGCTTTAAATGTGTGCTCAAGAAACAGGATGAGCTTCTTTAGGAATGGACCAATGTAATGAACCAGCTTGACTGCACACGTAGTCAAATGTGGATTCTTGACCAACAAAACAGGCAAATTGCTTGGGACCATCTAGTACTAAAAAAACAGGCAACTTGCTAACTGCTTAGATAACACTACATATTGACTGCATTGTGCAAAGAAGAAATTGGATGGTACCTCCCAGTTCCTACATTAGGAAGCAGATGAGCGACAAGGGGCTGCTCAGGGAGAACTTTCTTATGGAGAATATGACAATGTCATGATCTACTACACCCAGGAGGGCAGCTCTAGAGATGACTATGTATTGGAGATCCAATTACCCCAAGTAATGACTGTACTGCCCACCAAAGAGGCCCACACTACCTCTGAATCAGCGGAGAAATTAACCACAACTGTACTATCTCCTCATTGAGAGAGCGCTTATAGGTCTTGACCCATTCTTCAGGACGCCCCAAAAGGTACAGTTATGAGCAGGAGGAGGAGGTTTGTGTTGATAAGCTGCCACCATTTAATTGCAATGGGAACACCCATGGCTTTTTTGAACGTTTTTTGTTTGCAATAGAAGACTCTTGGATAAGCACAAAGCTAAACTGTTAATATCCGCCTTGGATGTTGGGAATGCTGATCAAGTTACCTTCTAATTCCAAGAAGCTCTGTTACATACCAAGAAGTAACGGATACTGTGCTGCAGCTGTTTGGGGGTACAGCAAAGATGTTGCAGCAAAATAGTGAATTATTGACTATTGTTTTCCAGTATAATGAGACCCTCACTGCGTTTGATGACCAATTTATGGTGGAAGTCCATGTGCTAATCAGGCAGAGAATTTAACTGAATCCAGTGTGTGCATTGTAATGGTTTCCGAAGTAAAGCCGTACTGCAAGCTTTACAATGTCATGACCCCAATTTTGGATGAAAACGTACCCCTGCTGAAAATTGTTTAGTTTTTGCATCGTCTATCCACTACTTTCCCTCTTCCCAATACAGAGTGAAAACATACCGCCACCATTGCTGGACCTTCTTATTTGGGGTAATTCTCCCATCCTGTCCAAATATCACCTATTAACCCCTGACCTTATTATAATTAAGCGCCTTGCCCTTTGCTGAGTTACCCCAGTGGTTTGACTTCTGCTAAGGCCCTGCTTATGAAAATCATCAGCATCCCAACTACCAACCTGGACCTAGTTACACAAATTATCAGCAATCATCCTATTGACCTGGACCTGATTACACCAATTATCAACAATCAACCTATTGGGCCAGCTTATATTATGAGAACCAAGGATGTGGTCCCTACATGGCGAAAAGTTTTGAATGCGGCTGTCCTGGTCACCTTGCATGGAATTGCCATAATTCTTGAGTTCATTACGTGCAACAGGATCAATACTACCAGGGAAAAGATGGAACAGAGTAGAGACGGGACTCTCTACCTCTGCTATCCAAACACCAAATGTTCCATCTAAACCTATTAAATTATATCCAGCGGAATTTCCTCAATGTTATAAAGGGTTTTTATACCAGCAACCAGTTGGAGGAGTGAACATACTGACACGGGAACAAGCCAAAGCCACAGCAGATGAAGGACCTCAGGATCAACTATAGGCGTACACCTGTCAAAGAAGAGACCAAGCTTCTTCAGACAAGCTGGATCCAGCCGACGATGCACCTTACCTGAAAGGTGTAAACTTCGCCCTTCTGGTAGACACTATTTTCAAAGAATAACCCAAAGTCGGTGAGGAGTTTATGAGTTTTATTGGGAAAGAGATCCCTTAAATGTCCACATATTAAACAGTCAATATTCTTATTCAGAGTGTACATACTGTGACATTTTTATAGCAAAACGTAGAGTTTGCGCTATAATAGATATAGGAGACCCAGTCAACATAGTATCCACCAAGTTGAGGGTGAAGATGACGTTAAAATTTGATGTAGAACAATGAATGGTGTATGAGACCACTGGAGCAGAAAGCACGGTCTCTGAGAGAGCATATAGCGCGCTATATTTGCAGTCTGGGTTAATTGTTGTGGTAGCCCTTTCAATAGTGCTACCAAATACTAATTAAGGCCTGCTAATTGGAACTGCATTCATGTGACACTTCAGGGCTGTCATTGATATGACTGCAGAGACCTTCGAAATTCTGGGGCCGCAGATCCCAATTTACTTTACCTCCACTGAGTGCTGAAGCGCTCTGGTGCACATGGGACATATCAACTTTACATATAGTGACATGGTGTTTCCAGTTTGCTACCTTCAACTAAAGGACAAGGCCTGAGCCCTTCCCCATCAAGTATATGAAGATCAAGGGCTGCCGCTTAGAGATGATGGACCTATTTCCATTTCTTCCGAACACCAAATAATAGTAAACACTGAGTTAGAGGTGAAAGTGTCAGCCAGGCTCTTTGGGGAGGCCATTAGGTCTTATCAGCAATTGTGGCTTGAGCCTCATGTGGGTCCAGGAATTATACTCTTGGGACATGGGAGATCAAGGGTCTTGTTTGCAATCTACATAAGGAACCAATGGATATCTGCAATAATCAAATAGCGTCATATTTACACTTGACCCCTGTTGAGTAGATCCTTCAGGTTCACAAGTTTGGGCTACTGGATAAATTTGGTCTACCTGTCAAGCCGCAGCCCAACGTATTAACAGTGGTACCACAGGAGAATTTAATATGGTTATCATAAGAAAAAGACCAAGCAATAGCTTTAATTCAGAAGTATAAGAAAATTTTTTTCACTAACAACCACAATTTAGGGTGCTCTTTGGGAGTAGTCCATCGACTGGACACAAGAGATTATCCCCATAAGGTCTCAACCAATCTGCCAATCAAAGGCAGCTGAAGAAGTTGTCACCAAGGAAAGTGATAAGTTTCTGGAGCAAAAGATGCCTGAACCTTCAAAGAGTCCATGGGCTTTACCCGTTCTGATTGTCAAAAAGTAGGATGTCACCAGCTGGGTATCAATAGACTACCAGAAGCTCAACAGCATTATCAAAAGGGACTCATACCCCTTGCCATGAATTGATGATGACTTAAATCAATTGGGAGGACTCGTTACTTTTTGGCAATGGATATGATATCAGGTTACTGGAAAATTGAGTTGGCTGCAGCAGTGAAGGAGAAATGCGCTATAATCACATCCAAGGGACTTTTCCAGCCAACCCATATGCCTCAAGGGCTATGTAATGCCCCAGCTACGTTCCAATGAGCCATGGACACTATCTTTGGTGACATGAAGCTGTTGTGCACCTTTTTGTAACTCTATGTCATCAATGTTTTCTCCCAAAACTTTTCTGAGTATCTTGATCATCTAGAAGAGGTATTCCGCTGGCTTGCTGAGGCGAACTCTAATATCAAGCCTCATAGATGTAACTTCTTCAGACTATCTGGAATACCTGGGGTTTGTGGTAGACTCTAAGGGGATGAAACCACAGCCGGCCAAGGTAGAGGCCATTTGAAAAAGGAATAAACCAAACAGTAAGTGTGATATACAGGTACTTGGGAATGGTCAGCTACTACCAGCGCTTTATCCCTAACTTCAGCTGTATTGGGGCCCACTATTTGAGTTTTTAAAAAAGGATGCTGTGTTTGATTGGACAGAACGCTGTCAATGCTCCTTTGACACACTTTGGATGGCGCTGATCAGTGCGCTGGTGCTACACTATCTGAACTTCAATAAAGAGTTCATTGTCCAAATGGATGCATATCTTTCCGCTGTAAGTGTGGTCCTATCCCAAAGAGACGATGGGGAGGGGGGAAGTAGCACCCATTTGCGTACTGTAGTCAAAGCCTGAATTGCCATAATGCAACTATACCATGACCAAGCAGGAATGCTTAACAGTAATTTATGCGTATAAGAATTTTGGGTATATTTACATGGAGTGAAGTTCAAAGTTGTGACAGATCATGCTTCATTACGCTGGTTGCAGAACCTCAAGGTGACTGAAGAGCGCTTAGCCTTATGGGCCCTCAAACTGCAGGCGTATGACTTCAGGATCCTTCACTGACCTGGAGCAAAACACCAGAACTCCAATTGCTTATCAAGATTGCCAACCATTGCTTTTAAACTGGATCTTGGCGATGTGATGTACAATAAGATGCTCAGAAGGAAATATGACAACTAACCGCATCAAGTATAAAGGCACTAAATATGATGCAAGCCCATACTTTTCAGTGGAATGAGGAGATGAAAAATGGATTGGAGACTTTACAGTAAATTTCATGTGACCCTTGGCACAGCCTGGTATTATCATGAGTGCACATAAAGAATTCAGACATTGTAGCGTGCATAAGAAGTTGAAATGCTGTGCCCTCAGTAATATTGAGAAAGCATGAACTTTGACGTGCTTGAAACCATTTCTTGCTGCCACCAGTGACAAGTGAAAAAGCCATTCTGCTAGAAGACTTCATACAGGTTAGTGAAACCTCATTTTGCTTGGTATACGGTTCCCTTGATGTTGTTGGCCCTCTGCCAATGAGCTAACTGGTCCAAATAAATTCTGGTGGCGATTGACCACTTGATCTTGTGGATTGAAGCACAGGCAATATGGGTTTTGGGGCAGTCACAGCGGCCAAGTTTGTAATGAAATGTATTATCCAGCAACATGGCTGCCCTCAGTTTATTCTTACTGATAATGGAACCAACTTCACGTCACACATCCTCCTAAAATTAAACAAGCTGATGGGCATCTGCAGGGTTCTGTTGACCTCATACCACCCCAAATTAGATGGGATGGTTGAGCGAGTTAATGGGACCTTGGTGAACATACTTTGGAAATTGTTAATGGATAGACCTTCCAATTGGAGTTCCTTCCTTTCCACCGCTGTTTTTGCATACAACATTAGCTACCATTCTTCCATGGGGAAGAGTACCTTTCAATTACTATATGGATGAAACCCTGCTCTTCTGGCACTGATTTATGCTTGTGTAGAAGATACAGGCAGGATGGACCCCCAACGGTATTTGACTAACCTAGAGGACACATTAATCAAGTTACAAGCTGAGGCGCACTCCTTCAGTATGGCTAAAAAGATAAGGAATCAGGCCATTTATTGGGAGAGGCATAATGGGCTAGCTCAGGTTAAAGATGGAGAGATGATTCTATTCCATGACCAGCATGGATTTGGTTAGAAGCACAAATTGACCAACATATGGATTGGTTCATTTGAAATCAGTGAGAAAAAAGGTGTTGACGCCTATACTATCAAGGACCCTGCAAATGGTCAGATTATTAACCAAGTGCACGCAAAGTCCTTTGGGCATATAAACAATAGGAGATTATCATCCAGTCAAGGGGGTAATGTCAAGATTCTGATATGACTGGACAATAAGCCCTAAATAGCTACTGCGGATTGGCTGGAATCTTCCAACCATGATCATTAGTGTATGAATATATGAGCGCCTTGGAATAAGGCGATATTGGGTCTGGAAGGATAATTATTGGATTGCCTCCAAATAAGGCGATAAGTTGATGCCAACGTCTAACAAATATTGAGTAGATCGCCTCTAACTAAGGCAATAGGGGATTTATAGTATATTATACTATTCTGGAGCCAATGAGCTTATAGTGAAAATGAATAGTATAAGCCTTTGGAGCGGTATTGACAAAAGTCACTGATATATAAGCGAGATGGGACAATTGAAGAAGGAGGTTGTTAATAAAAAAGTGGAGAGCAGAGCATAAGGCATATGCTAATATCAATTCAAATAAAGAGGTTTGGTAAGAGCTAATTGCTTCGCTTTTTTATTATATTTAAGTTGTTTTGAGGACCAAAAATTCTCACATTGTCCGTCAATTGTTCAGTGGGTTTGACCCTGTGTGACCCTCATGACATATCCCAATAATATTGTCAAAATTATAACAAGGGGTATTGTTTGTCCCTGTGACCACATATCTCCCCCTCATCTACAGTTGTATTTTGTTGCAATTATTTACTACAACTAAGTAATATAAGAATAGGTAAGTTCACACTTCAAATAGGTACAACTGTGTGAAGACAGCGTACCAACAAGCAATGTTAATAGTGCTAAGGTAAAACCTTTATTATAAGTAAACTTTCAAAGCTGTAGTCTCATTAGGTACCGCCAGCTTGAAGATCCTTCATTGATGGCATTTCTTCAGAATTTGCGTTGCTGTGTATCCCTCCTCATGCTTCTCTAACTCTTTTTATCTCTTGACCTCTGGTCAGTCATCTTAATCCTTACCCCTGAACCTTCCAGAGTTTCCACCTTATGGTCTACTAATATTGGTGGATAAGCTATTTAAAACATAAAGCTGCTTTTCGCAAGGTTGGTCACTCCTTGATTAATATAGTCAGTCTCCATACCATTATCTTGAGTATTGTCAACTAGCTAAGCTTGAGATAAATTTGACTGAATAATTTTGCTAATTATTGATTGAAAGAACGGAAATGATTCAAGGGACTGGGCGCGTGGATAAGGTTGGATCTATTAAAACTTAGAACTGTACAAGTTATACTAAAAAAAGCTTAATGTTAGGTCAAAGTTGATTGTGGCATATCTGTCAGTATATTGATATTGATTCTTTCAAAGGTTGTAGATTGTGGGAAGAGGGTAAAGTTGAGGTCTATAAGATATTGGGGGGTAATAAGGCTGGTGGAAATTTCTTATGGTTGGTAAACCTAAATCTTAACATTTCCACCCACTTGACCAAACATAGGGGATCAACAACTTGCCTGTGGATGGCAATCATGTCACTGATTACTGGGAACTGGCATCTCAATAACTTACTGAAGCCTCTTTAGAAACTTGGCATGTACTCAGCTGATGATATGTCCTTTTCTGGGGTCTTTAAGCTATATGTATTGGTTGAGGTCTTCTCTATAAACTCAAATGGCCTCTTCCAAATGTGATCCAGTTTACCCATCCTACTGCACCCATGAGTATCATAGTAGATTACTCACTCCCCTATGCTATGATAGGGTAAGGGGTGGTGATTTTGAATGTCATGCTATCTGCACTTCATCTTTTGGGCCAACGCTGTAAGTCTGGGGAGCACCTCCTGTGCCTCAACTGTGTGGAATTCATATTTCGCACCAAAAATGGGGGCGAAGAATGCATTCTTCCCTCTTGTAACCCAGGGTGACTTAGCCCATGTGGTGGATGAGAGGTGGGTGATGGCATACCCCCTCAGGTTACTCCTTTCTCCTTTTTGTTACAATGCAAGAGATTCTACAGCAGATAAGGGGTTGTGCATGGAGGTGGTGGAAGAAAAAGGACATCGCCAGAGGGAAAGTGATGGGCATCTATCCTGATGACAATTTTGGGTTCCGCCAAGTAGATGGAGAAATTAAATTTGAGAAGAAGTAAAATCAAGCCAGTCATGGTATAATTAGGTTTAAACCATGCAGGGTGCTTCCCTCCAGCTGGAAAAGGGGGTTTAACTCTAGTGGGTTTAAGGAGACAGGTGTTTTGATACCTAATGGGATTGCCCTTATGCGTCCAGGCCATGGGTGCAACTAGCCACCCACTGAAAAAAGCGTCACTGATCCACCAAGCGAATTGCAATAAAAGGAAAATTTTAGTGGTGAAATTTGAGCAATAGTTGGCTGGCCAGTGGAAGGTCAAGCTGGCGTTGGGTTAGTTATGGAATCTCATTCCGTGTGGAATCAGTTGGAATCACAATACCCTCAGTTTATTCAATCCTGTTTATTCCCTATGTCCTGCAGTACTTAAGACAATCACCCCTCACTGGTATGTTTGTTAGTCAATTTTTAATAATTTTGTTTGATAAACAACTTCTCCTTCCAACACAATTTTTCAAATCTAAACTTTTACCATTTTCTGCCACTGCATTACCAAGCACCATGTTTCTGGGGTTGCGCAATGATTGGGCCTTAGTGGTTATTATCTTGACGTTGCTGCCTACCCTCTTTAATGGGACTATTAAGTTAGTAGCCTTTTGGGGATGTCCCCTCTTATGGACGCCCTCTGACGCCAGGACGTACCTTTAATACCTAAAATCAGTTTTACCCGCTGGGTGAGGCTCCATGACCTCACTACTCACTCAAGCACATATGGCACCTCAGCTCATTTCTGGGCCCTCCGTGGGTCCCAAGGAGTTAGCTGCAGCAGAATCTTCTACCACTGTGGCGGCCACAATTTAGCTACCAGTATTAATGGTGGTGACAGTGGCCGTCAGTCAACGCCTCTTAATTGAAACTCTTTCCGCCAATTACCAACTTTGGATGGCAATGCCCCAAGGATTCTGGGTTTCTTTCTTGGTGTTCACGCACTCTAACTGACAGGCCAGTTTCAATTTCATTTGCCACTTCCATGACATTATTGACTGAACCTTAGTGTCACTATTTCCAACCTTCTATTAGAAGTCAGTAATGTGATGGTCTTAGTGTACTACATGAACCTGTAGTTAGTGTCCAGTATAGTTCATTTTATGTGGTCAGTTGGCGAGTTTATTGGATGCTTTCATGGGGTAAGATGGAGCTCCTGACTGAGTTTTACGTCCCTAAGGCTTCTGTTCTTGTCTCATTCCTCCCTTGAGGGGGTGGATTTATTCGTTCTATCTGAGGAGATTGCAAACCAGGTTGGATGCTTTTGCCAAATTGCAGGTGCATTTTTAGTTACCAAAACATCTTCCACCTCTCTGATGGCTGCGCAGCGGAGCATGGCACTGTTGGATGCCATGGATAGGGACGCTCACTGATGGGTGTATGGAATCTTACAGTCAGCCAACCAAGTGATGGTCTCAACCTCATTGATTATGCTAGTGACTTTGGTGGTATGGGCACCAGTATTGCAATCAGCCCTCCTGCTCCAATTCTTTACGCTGGGCACTGAAGAATCTGATTTGGCTTCATTAGTAGAAGATTTATGCGGCCAAGGCTCTGGACTTAGGCTCCCGTTGGACGTACTAGTGACAGTATTTCATGCAGCCCTGGACCACATTTCTGTTAACCATTCTACCTGGGAACATGCAGGTGGAATCACTTATTTGATTGCATTATGGCATCCCCATTGGTGATATGCTCTGGCAGGCGTCAAGTGGGGTGTGGGGGTGCTGTAATAGCCTCCCTACCAAAGAGGTCTTGAGGGGTGCTAAATGATCAGTTGGATCACTCATTGCCACTTGCCCAACAGCCTTGTTTGAGCCAAGCCCCCAGGATCTATGTTTTGGTGCCAGAGGACGCTGTGGTGTCCCATTTTCCTGTTGTTTTTCCTTCCCCTGCTTTGGCGCCAGTTGATCAGAGGTGGTTCCTGCGCCAGCCCAGGTGCCCTTCAATCCCATGATCCTCCAGCTGTCAGAATCCCAGTGTGACGAATTTTTAAAGGTTCTTCCCACAAGGGTGTTGATTCCCCAGTTAGATTCAATTTCACGCTTAACTCTATTATTACCCCCCAGCTGGAGGAATCCCGCACAGTCACTAATAAACAGGATTTTTCTTATTTTTTATTGCAGCTGGAAATTTGGTTTAGTGCACATAGGATGTCCATTGAGCCCTGGTAGATCAGAGGCTGGTAGCTTTATGAGTTTGAACTGGCGCAAAAGCTCATTTTGTACTTGGAAGTGTGGGGCATCCATGATGGGTGCCTCTTCCACTCCAGAGGCTTCATAAATAATATGACAGACCATGCCTTTTTTGGTACACCAGTTTTTTTCTGTGATCAGTTTGCCGCAGTGCCAGATCTGCTCTTCCCAGCTATTCTGAGGGCGGGGTGTAATGGCGCCAGCATCAGGTGAGCATTCACTAAATTGAATAACTGTCCTTTTAAACACTTAATTATGGGGGGATTATCCCTTATTGATACGCTTGTGATGAAGTTGGGGAAAAGCTCCATCACGTCACTCCTCATGTTAGCCTTTCACAATTTTTCTCTAAAATTAATGGCATATCATAACTCTTGATGTAACGGTTCTCTTAACTGACCACGAAGTTCAAAAATGGGCTCAAAGCTGTAAGCTAGCGGAGAGGTCAAAAAACGAAAAGATCAGGCGAACATAAACTACATATTGAGTTAAAAAATGTCAATTTTTAGGGGGTTTGGGACGTGGTGTCTCAGGGACCTCTGTGGCCCAGTATAATCAGAAACAATCCCTACCTTCTGAATAAACCGTCTAGTCAGCATCCTCATTGTTCTGCGTCATTCTCATGACCAAAGTGTTGGGGCTGCGCCTTTCAAGGTTTGGAAAGCAGGGATGGGATTCCTGAAGGCGTCTCCATTGATTCAAGTGCATGTGATCCTTCATGATCAAATCTCATATGGGTGCTGTCAAGTAAGGTTCCATTCACACTGGCTCAAGAGTCGACCTATTGAGGCTCATGAGGGAGTAGAAATATTGAATCACTCATCAACTTAAATCCTGACAACGCTTCCCTCAAGATCTTTAAGAGGGGGTATAGGGCTGAATAAATTTCCATATACTCAATTCACCAATGGTCTCTTGATTGATGTCAGCAATGGAGAACTCCAAGATCATCTTGTGAATGACCTTGTAAGGTCCAGAACTAGGTAACACCAAGATTGTTCTGTCAACCTCTGGGCCAATGATGATAAAAGAGAATGTCACCCAATTAAAAATTGGTAAAGAAGGTCAGCTAAAATCAAATTGGGATGTCTCACTTTCTGTGGTGGTGACAATG
>JAKSZP010017569.1:0-68591 GCA_022478985.1 Massospora cicadina
AGAATAAACTTATAAATAAATATGGAGCGCTTGCTCCCACAACCCCTTTTATTTAATATACTCAATACCGCAGATTCTTCTTATTCCGCTTACTCTAGACTCACTTAACAACAACCTCCTCTTAATCGCCCATCTCGCATATATTACAGCGGCTTGGATGATACCACTCTCATAGCTTGGGCTATTTGGTTCCACCAATTTTCCTCGTTTTGGCCAGTTATTCTCTAATTGCTATTGCCCTAATTTTAGGCGATTTAATCTGTATTCGTCAAATGTCAACATCGCCTTATTTAAATGCAATCCAATAATAAAAACCGTTATATCCAATAAAACCTGTTAATCCCAATTTCGCCTCGTCCCAAGGCACTCAAATACTCATACCTAATATCATTTTCAGCAGATTCTGCCCTAGCTGTCCAACGATCATCGTTCAGTCATATTGGAATTGCAACAATGGCCTTCCTTCCCAAGTTCAGCCTACTAATTTTGTGTTACTACTATCAGTTGATGGGGATAAATTGGTCCTGTGGTGAGGTAGGATAGATCATTGTTCAACAATAGAGTATCCTTCCCCTATTGCTGACTGCCTTTCCTTGGTCACATTTGTCTACAGACAAATCAATATAGTTTACTTTAGACCTTTCTTGTAACAACTTTAAGCATAGTATCCTTTTGACTTACAGATCCAGAAATTTACTTCAGAGAATCCTTGATAAGGACCAAATTTTCCACATTTGGGGGTAACTAAAAACTAATAGTTTTTAGTATTATCTCGTTGGAGTTAGCATGAATGTTGCATACTCTGCATTAGGTTAAACCAAGTTAACCTCACACTGCTTGATGTATTTAATCATCGCTGAGGTGTCAAAATATTTAGTTAATGCAGGCACTAGTGAGCATTTCAGCAAGGATAATCCTTAGTAGCATTTTGCAGGGCAATCTCCATGTAACTTTGGCCAAAACCTTTGTTCTTAATGGAACTTGTACTTCTTGATGGAAAAAGCCAGCAAAATTATAATAGTTTCATTATTCCAGAACTGAGTATCCATGAATTCAGTCTTTCAGGTAGCCATTTTTTATGGGATGCCAAATTTTGATATATCAGCATTCTTGACATCCATGAAACCCCAATTGCCCTTAGGTAGCAAGGCATGATCATATCTTTACTTTGATCATACAAATAGTTAATTGTAATAATAGCCTTGAATAGATTCTCTGTGGGTAAATTATATGACCACATTATCCAGCTTAGAATTATTTAATATTTAATTTATTTAATTACTGATTCATATTTAATTTAGCCTGTAGACTAAGCTTTGAGATGATAATTTAATTTTGTCATCTATTCTGGCAATAAAAACTGATTAAACTTGTTAATTGTAATTCACAGAGGATTCATATCCAATGATAATTGCAACTACTATTTCATTAGGATGTTGCCAACAACGTGGATATTAGTAAGTTAGCTCAAAATGAGAAATTACTTATAGGAGATTTTCAGGTTTATTATTCGGCGTGTTGGCTGATTCAAATGGCGATTTAAATATGCTCTTTATCATAAAAACTAGCTGGAGCATTTTCCAAAATCAAAAAATCTCTCTTGTCAGCTAGGTGTACCAAGATCATCATGGTTGTCAAGATCAACCTAAACCATGTCCTCCAATGCTATCGCCTATAAAATTTACTTAATTTCTATATAAATTACATTAGACCTAGATCTTATATATTATTATAATTTGCTGTTTATCTGCTTCTTATTAAAGAAATTTTATCTGTTTTAGTGTCAACTGCCAGAAGTTAGGCCAAAGTCAAAGTATTTTTTATTTATTGCTAGATTGAGGCTTAAGTTACTAGTCTTATCAACATCTACCATAGTAGGGCCAAATTTACTCTATTACAAAATTCAACTAGGCTTGTTGTCTTCATACAACCAGCAAAATATATAAAATCAGAGCCAGAAGTTAAGCAAATCTGTGCATCAGTAATCCCTCACAGGTTTTACATCATCTGACCCATACATGGTCATTCTGAACATCTTTATAAAGACTATATGTTCCTATGTTGATAAAACCCAGAAAAGTTGATTGGTTCAAAATGCAGAGAATATTAAAACGCCATTCTAGGAGCAATAGTTTCAAAGGCATCAGGGGATGGTACAATGTGAGTGTCAGGATTTAAGATGATGCGCAAGTCAAAATCATTACTCTAAAATCTATTAGTAGATTGAGCCTTGAACCAGAGTGAACAGAACCCTACCCTGAAGGCACCAATACTTGATTTAATCAGGAAGCAATACGCGCACAAGAATTAATGGAAACACCTTCAGGAACCCTGTTGAAAATTTGACTGAATCAGTGATATACGCTGAAGGGTTTTGCACAGGGTTAAGCTCAATGGCCATAGAAACGATGATATGATGATTTTCATCCTCAAAACAAAACATAAACTTTAGTAAATAAGGAGCAATTGCCCAAAGACACTCTCTATATAATTTAATATATATACAGCAGATCCTCGCTGTTATGATCCACTATACTACTAACAACCTCCTTTCATCAATTGTCTCATCTTGCTTATATCTCAGTGACTTTGGATAATACCATTTCCTCAACTTAATAATTCAGTTCCACTGTATCTCATTAGTTCCAACAATTCTTCATTCATTAAATTTACAATCGCCTAGTTTAAGGCAATTTACCAACTATTTGTTGTACATTAACATATCTGAATTACCTCATTTTGAAAGTGATCCAATAACCATCCATTCTAGCCCAATATCGCCTCATAATCTGCACTTGTAAATTGTAACACATACTCAGGCTCAGAAGATTCTACCCATTCTAAAGTGATGACTTAGGCCTTATTGCCCACTCAAATCAGAATCATGACATTACCTCCCTATTTGACTGAACAATAAAGCTCCTATTGCTTATATGCCCAAAGAAACTTCACATGCACTTGGTGGATAATTTGACCGCTCATAGGGTCCTTGATTGTATTAGCATCCACAACTGTCTTCTTAATAACTTCAAATGAGCCAATCCATAACTGGTTATTCTGTGCTTCCACCCAAAACCATGTTTGTTATGAAATAGAACCATGTTCTGATCTTTATACTGGGCTAACACGCTATGCTGTACTTGATTGGTAGCTTGAGTCTTAATTCTCTTGGCTAAAATGAATGAGTATGCTTCAGTTTGCAATCTAATTAGTGTCAGCTATGGTCATTAAATAACGTTGGGGATCCATTCCGCCAGTGTCTTCTACACAGGCGTATAGCAGCACTAGAAAAGCAGGGTGTCATCCATACAGTAAATGGAGGGGTTCTTCACTGTGGAAGAATGATAACTAAATTATAGGCGAAGATGGCAGTTGACAGAAAGGAACTACAATATGAGGGTCAACCCACCACTACTTTCTGGAGCATATTCGCTAAAGTCCCATTGAACTGCTTGACTATTCTGTTAGACTTGGGGTGGTATGGGGTTGTCAGAACCCCGTGGATGACCATCATCTCATTAAGCTTTGGGAAGATGTGAGAAGTGAGGTTAGTTCCATTATTAGTAAGGAGGAACTGAGGGAAGCCATGCCGCTGGATAATGCATCCCATTATGAACTTAGCCACTGTGACTGCCCCCAAATATTGTATTGACCTAGCTTCAGCCCACCATGTTAAGTGGTCTATTGCCACCAGAAAGTACTTTGAATGGTTAGCTCCCATTGCAGAGAGCCAACAACATCAATGGAAACATATGCCAAGTGAAATTCAGTTTCACTAACCAGTAAAAGGTCTTCTGATAGAACGGCTTTTTCAATTGGAACTGGTGGCAGGAGGAGATAGTGTCAAGCACCTCAAGTTTATGCTTTCCCAGTAATATGAGGCTGCAACAATTCCATTTTATTGCTCACGCCACCATGTCTGATGATACTATGTGCACTCATGATAATGTTAGGCCATGCCGAGGGTTGCAGAAAGTTTGGTGTTGAATTGCTGATCCGCTTATACAACTCACCATTATGATGGAAGATATTGGCTCGCATTTTATTCAACGCCTTAATGATTTGCAGCGTCTCATTGTTGTACTTACCACAGAGCATCTTATCATATATAATGTAACTTAGATCTGCCATAACTACAATTGTTGGTAATCTTGACAAGCAGTCTGCATTCTGGTGTTTTAGCTCCTGGTTGGTGAAGAATCTCAAAATTGTAATCCTGCAGCTAAAGCTCATCAGGCTAAACGCTCCTCAGTCTCTTTATGGTCTTCAATTAGCATAACATGGCATGATCCGTTACAAATTTGAAGTTTACATAATGCAAATATACTTTGAATTACATATAAGCGTAGATCACCGCTAAGCACTCCAGCTTGGTCAAAGTATAATTGCATTCATTGCAATTCAGGCATCAACTGCATTATACCATGGATTGACCCTTCCCTCTGTTATATTTTTGGGACAGTACTGCCAACGGCGGAATGTGAGGCATCTGTCTGGATGATGAACTTTTTATCAAAATTGGGATAGTGTAGCAACAGTGCACTGATTAGCACCATCCAAAGCATAGCAAAAGAGCATTGTTGGCGTTCTGTCCATTCAAATTCAGCATTCTTCTTTGATAATTTTAACAGCGGACCTCCATTACAACTAAAAGTGGGTTTAAAGTGGGAGTAGTAGCCAACAATCCCCATAAATACTAGTATATCGCGCTTATTATTTTGGGGTAGTAATTCTCTGGATAGCTTCTACTTTGGCTAGTTGAGGCCGAAGCCCTGTTGCATCTACCACATACTCAAGGTACTCCAGATAGTCATTGAAAAAACATTTCCGTGGCTTAATCTTGATGTTGGCCTCAGCCAACCGTTGGAATACCTCCTCCAAATGGGTAAGGTGCTTGGAAAACGTCCAGGAGAATACATTGATATTGTTGAGGTATACAAGGACACATGACAGCTTCAAGCTGCTAAGGATAGTGTACATTGCACATTGAAATGTCGCTGGGGCATTGCATAGCCCTTGTGGCACTTGGGTCGGTTGAAAAAGCCATTTTGACGTGATAATGGTGCATTTTTCCTGTTCTGTCACAGATAACTCAATATGCCAATAGCTGAATAACAAATCCATCACCAAAAAGTAACAAATTCCTTTTAATCGGTCCAAAGCATCATTGATTCGTGGAAAGGGATAAGAGCCCTTTTTTGTAATGCTATTGAGCTTGCAGTAGTCTATTACTACCCGGCTGTTACTGTCCTTCTTTTTGACAATTAGGATAGGCGAAGCCCATGGACTCTTCGACAGTTTATTCATTCCTTACTCCAACAGCTTGTCAATTCCCTCAGTAAAGACTTCTTCCAATGCTCTAGATCAGCGGATTGTCTGGGACCTGATGTTGGGTAATCACCTGTGTTCAGTTATTGTACAATGCCTGCATGTACCATAGATCATGGCTATTGATGGCAAAGATCTCCTTGTATTTTTTAAATAAAGCTACCTCCTGACCTTTCTAGTCTTATAAGCACCCCATCAATTTTCACGTGGCACAACTGCCATTACACCAAGCTGTATAATCTATGGGCAGATAAAATTTTATCCAAAGACCTGAAAATTATGAATCTGGTGGACCTACTCAACTGGGATAAAAATAAATAAGTCACTGTTTGGTGCTGATGGATTTGCATCAGTCCATTCTAAATATTCGTTACCAAGACCTTAATCTCCCCATGTTCTGGGAGTATAATGTCTGGGGCCATGTGAGGGATCAAGCTGCGATTGCTGACAGGACCCAATTACCTCCTCATAAAGCCCAGAAGGCACTTCCGCATCTAACTCAGTATTCATTATTACCTGATGTACGGAGAGGATAGATATAAGGCCATAAGCTCTAAGAAGTAGCCCTTGATACTCATATATCTGATGGGGAAGGGCCCAGGCCTTGCTCTTTAATCGATAGTAACAAACTGGAATCACCCTATCACCATATGCAAGGTTAATATGGCCCATGTGCATCGGATCCTTTGACATTCTGCTGGAAATGAAGTAGATTGAGATCCACTGCCCCAGAATTTTTAAGGTCTCTGCCGTCATATCATAAACAGTCCTGGAGCGTTTCATAAAAGCAGTTTTGATTACCAGGTCATAGCTATCTTTCTTTAGCACTATCTCTGGGTCTACAATGTCAATTGACTCAAACCACAAGGGTAGCTCACTGTATGCTCCTTCAGGGACTGTGCTTTCCTCTCCCACAGTCCATACACCATATGATGTTCCACATCAGGATTTAGTGTCAACTTCACCACCAAATGTGCATACACTATGTTAAATGGAGCGCCTGTATCAATTATAGCGTGGCCTCATGTTTTTGCTATGACAATGTCACAGTATGTACACTTATAGTAGGATGAATTTTAAATTTTAAATTTTAAATTTATTGTGGGGGAAGGCTGACCATGGGATGGACACTTCCGAATATGACTCAGACGAGACAAAACTTAGTACCAGGGGAGGCACCCCAGAGAAGCGATGCTATCTCTTGTTGCCAGTGGGAACGCCACTTATGGGGAGGAGGAGGGAACGTGTGAAGGGGCCGTAGCCACTATTAAGCACATGTGGAGGAAGGGGTCTGATTTGATGAACCAGACTGGGAACCAGGAGGAGACCAGCTGTCAGCGACGCAGTGGGAGATATCCAAACATCCACGCTTGAAAGTGATCCACCAAATGAGACCAGAATCTGTGAACAGCTTCAGGGAGGGTGGGGATGGATCCGGCGATGGCATCCAAGATAATCGTGTGGATAGTCCACATGGCGATTGCAACCACCAGAGCACGGAGGGAGGGTGGGAGGGGGAGGCCATTGATGAAGCAAACATATCTCTTGACAAACTGAAGGGATGTGTTTAATCCTGGCCTAGAAGACGTTGGACTTCGCGCCATATTACTTTAGAGGTGGGGCACTTCTCCAGGCGGTGAAACAGCGTTCCATACTGGCCACACACGACACAGGATGAGTGTAAAGCATTAGAGCGCTCAGCTGTACGATACACCCGCCTCAGGCAGCGCCACACATGGGAGCGGACTTGAGGCTGCAACAGAGGATGGTGTGCGTATTTCCAGATAGTCTTTTGGGTCTCAGTGGAATAAGGGATGTCCATCATGTCCAGGTAGTCCACCCTGGATAGGACTTGGGGTCGAATGGGGATCACGCCTTCATGGATGGGTAGCCCCTGTACCTCTTGTGTGAACTGAGGAGAGGGGCGGCCTCTTCAGGTTGTATGTCCACTAATACAAATTCTCCACTCTACGCTTCGCATGGAGAGCAGGATTTGTTTGTAGTGGGTTTTGGTCCCATGAGGACCTGTGGCCGATGTGTGTGATGCGAGGTATTTCATCAGGGAGTGGGGGTTAGATGGATTGTTGAGGCCCAAGGCTCGGGAGAAGTTGGAGCGGGCCACGCGAAACCAGTGTTGGGATGGGAGTGTAGGAGCAGTGACGGCCACAATCCAGGTGCCCAGGATCTTGGCGCCATGGGCTTTGAAGTCAAGTAGGCCCATGCCACCATGATGATGAGGGCCAAACATGACCTCTAGCCGTACAGGTGGAGGGCGGCCTGACCATAGCCAACCTTGTAGCAAAGCATACAGGGATTTGAAGAAGCTTGGGGAGAAGGGGATGGCGTGGGCTCCGAAACAGAAGTTTGGATAGGAGCATAGAGTTGGCAAGAACAATCCTGCCAGTGAGGGTAGTAGGGTGGGCTCTGAGAGAGGCGATTCGCTTCGTCACGTTGTCCAGTATATGGCACTCCATTACTGCTGACGCGTATCCACCTGCCTCCAACCACACGCCCAGATGGCGTACCGGTCCTATGGTAGGTCGTGGCACAAAGGGGAGAACCAGTGGAGCGGTGTGTTTTGAGTTAGTAAGGCGTGGACGTGGGCGAGCAGATGGGCCGGGTTGGGAACTACTTGCTGGGACCCAGCAGTTCTGAAACCGACCAAGGAGGATGATTTCGGTTTTGGAGGCGTTCAGTGCCGCGTTGCTTACCCGGGAATATTCCTGGATGAGGGCTTCAAGCGCGCGTGCATCTTTGATATTAGACACCCCCACCACACAATCATCTGCAAATGCCATCATCTTGACTGGGGTTTGGCCTGGCACATGGACCCCAGTGAGTTGGGCATTCACATTTCGCAGTAGTGGGTCAAGGCTGAAGTTGTATAAGAGTGGGCTCAGGGGGTCCCCATGTCGCAGGCCCCTTTGAGGATGGACTACTTCTGTTAGGAAACTGGGCCATGCACTGCCATTGTTGCAGATTCCGTGAGCAGCATAACCCAGTTATTGAAGCGGGGAGGTAGGCGGAATTGTTGGAGGCAGGCCCTAAGGTATTCCCAGTTTACTCTATCATAGGCTTTTTGTTGGTCCAAGAATACAAGTGCCCCAGAGGCTGTGGACTGACACACATTAGCCACAGAGTGCACGTTATCCCAAATCGACCTTCTGGGGATGAAACCAAATTGTTCTGGGGAGATGGTGGCAGATGCTACGGTCCCTAAACGGTTAGCCATGATTTTGGTTAAAATTTTGGTGTCTGTGTTTGTAGAGAAATGGGGCGCTAGTTGGCTAAGTCTAGCCTATCCCCTTTCTTGAAGAGTGTGACAGTGAAGGCCTTTGTCCTCCTGGCAGGAGGCGCGTTTCTAAAAGACTCTGGTTAAGTGAGGCTAGCAGCAATGGGGATATATATTTAAAATATTTTTTGTAGAACTCATATGGTATGCCATCTGGGCCTGGGCATTTTTGGTTTGGTGCACCGCGAATGGTAGTCCATAATTCGTTCGGAGTAATTAAATTCACTATTTCTGGGTATCAGAAAATGGTGCGGATATGAGCTTGGTCGAGAAATTCCGCCATTTTGGCTGGCTGAATTGGTTCAGCTCGGTATAACTCGGAGTAATATCTTTGTGTTTTGATTGCCACTTTGGCCGGTGTGTCCACAATAGAATTATCTGATCTTCACATCTGTGTGCAGGCCACACTCTGGCGTGGTGCAAAATTTTTTTTTTTGAAGAAATATGCAGTGCACTTGTCACCTTTAGTGATGCGTGTGGCCCTGTATTGGACACAAACCTGATGTTTGTGTTGCCTTTTGAGTGCGTTGAGGTGGGCGGCTGCCTCCGCCCACTTCCGGCCCCATGTAGGGCTGTATCCTGTGGCTGGAATGTTGGACTCCAAGTGGGCCAATTCCGCCAGCATGCGCGATATAACTGCCAATGTGGCTCATGAGCGTCTAGATGAGAGATGGCGATAGTGGTGGATGGTGTCTTCTTTGAAAGTTGCCCATGTGGAAATGGGGTCCGTGCAAAACGGTGCAACAAACGATTTTACTAAAGTTGCCTCTTCCTCCCACGTGGAAAATCCTGGTGACACAAGCTCTGGGGGCGGATTTTGCACCAATGTGGGGCCTTTGCAACTGTGACGGGTAAGTGGTATGTTATCGAGACCAGTCAGTGGTCAGAGAATTCCATTTTCGTTGTTTTGAAGTGGGAGATGTGGGGTTGGAATTTCGATGGTGCTAGAATAAGGTCAATGCGGGTCATGGACCTTAGTTGGCCGCTGTGAACGTGGGGATGCGTCATGTTTTCGAGCAGTGGGGCATGTCGCAGCAGCGCATCCATTAACCCAAGGGTGGCTTTTAGAACGCATAGTTCTATGTGACCCTGTGTGGGGCGTGGGGTGAGGGCGGCCACCGGTCCATTGGTGAGGTTAGCCAACAGTTTATGTCACCAATTAGGAAAGAATTGGGTGGTAGTGGGAGGGATTTGACTGACAAAACAATTCCTGACGCTCATGTGCACCATTTGGGGCGTAAATGTTGATAATTGTGTGTGCAACATCAGCCCATGAGAAGGTGACAACGAGCACTCGGCCATTTAGGAATGTTTCTGAAGATGTAAATTTGAAAAAATTGTTTTTCTGAATTAGCACCCCACAGTGCTTCGACCAAAAGGATAGGGATGGTAGGAGCATTGTTTTCCAAGCTTCCTCAGAACCTCGTGGACAGTGGGACTCCTGGATGGCCAGGATATCCACGGGTAAATTGTTTTGTAAAAAGCTCAGTTTCCCAGCCTGGGATGGGGAGGCCTTGAGTCCGGCGATATTCAGCATCCCTTTTTTTTTTTTTTTTTTTTTTTTTTTTTTTTTAGAGTGAAGGTTTCCCCCATTGCACCTTAGGTGCGAGGGGGTGGGCCCCCTGGCCCACCAGCCTCTTCCAGGTCCCCACGGGCTTTCACAGCAGCACGGGTATTAGCAGCAATGCTATTGGGGTTTTTGTTAATTTTTGCAGAAAGAGTCGCGTTGGCTTTGGCCTTCGCTTTTTGTTTTCCGACGTCGGACGAATTTTTTGTGGTGCGGATAAGTTTGGTGCACCGTTGAGTGGGGCAAAAAAATTTTTTTTTGTTGGGATAGGTCCCAAGTCAGTTCAACCGGGGCTTGGGTACAGCGATTGGGTGAGATCAAATCTCCCATCGGATCCTCAGATTGAGTGGCCCATTCAGCATGGGCCTCCCAATCAGATTGGTGATGGATTCCTGAGTTGCTTCCACTGCGAAGGTCTCCATGTCCTCCTGGCATTGTGAGTGTGGGATGGTGGTGGTGGCCTTGGCTGCTTCCTTGGCCGCGGTCCTATGGGCCTGCTTGGCCTTCTTCCGCTCCTGCGGGGAGATGGGCTTTACCAATAGGTAGCAGCCTTGTGCTCCCCACGGGAAAGCCTCCTTGGTGCTTGCGGTTGGTTTGTAGTGCGCCTCTCCACTGGCCATGGCCGCCGAGGGGTGCTCTTAGAAATGTGACGCCCTCTTTGATGGGGCATGCATGCGCCTTATGAACGAACGTGTCACAGTGGGTGCAAATGGGGGGCGCGCTGTCCACGGTTACCCAGAATAGGTGGGTGGTGTGCCCTGTGATATCAATAAAGGTGGAGTGTGGGATCTGGGTTAGGTCCTTCGCGATCTCCTCGGTTGGGGTCAGAACTGCAATGGCTTTGCCGGTGCACAGGTGTGGTATCAGCGTGAAATGTTGCATTTCAAAGATTGTATTTCGCCATATATGGCGAGACCATCTTTCAGGTGTTGCTCCAAAATATCACGTTTTACCGTAGTAGGCAAAAAGTCAAACGTGAGGAAAATTTGGTTTGATTTTGTCCATCTGGTGCATTTAGTTTCGATGACCCATTGCCCTTTGGGGAGGTTGACCACTATGCGCACCGCTGCAGCCTCGTCTGCTGCTATTTTGCTTTAAAAACCTAGGTCCAGCCAACCAAGCGACATGGAGTGAGGTGCAACGTACACTGTGGTTGGGAAAATTTTGTGTACATCTTTACAAAATTTTTCCCACAGGGCCGTTTTTTGGATGTCCAGATACACACGGACTCCAAGTTCCACTGACGAAAGTGGCTGGGAATGTGGCGTGTTGATGTACTGGTTGCATCGTGCTTGCCACGCGAGTATCTCGGGGAAATTGTGACCACCAGTTTTTTTAGATTTTTTTCTATTCCGCCAGATTCTCTGGGGCATTTTCGAACGTTAGAGGCCATGGGCCTTCCGCCTGCTCCTCTTGCCTTGCTTGCCCAACTGCTCCCAGACATGGGTGCAGACTAATCCCCTCTATGAGATTATCAAACTAGACTTAGTCTTGAATTGAATGGGTTGCAAAAGTGTTTGCAACGAGAAAGAAAAGTTAGTAGGATGAATTTTGATTGTTTATAATGTGGAAATTTAACGGATCTCATTTCCTCAGAAAGCTCATAATACCTTTCCAACTTTAGGGTACTCTTTAGAAATAGCATACATAAAGAAGGGCAGCGTTTACCCCTTTTAAGAGAGGCGCATCAGCAGATGGATCTGATTCATCTGTAGGAAGTTTGTCAAACATTTGACAGTCATAAGGCTTCAGTTGCTCCTGGGATCCTTCTTCCGCAGTACCCTTGATTTGCGCTTGTGTTAGTAATTCACCCCTCCAACTAGCTGCTGATATAGGAAAGCGTCGTTATACTGAGGGACTTCCACTGAATATACATGTACCAGTTCAGGTGGGACGTTTTGGGTTGAAATTGCAGAAGTAGAGGGTCCCATCTTTACTCTGCTCTGACTTTTCCCTGACTGTACGGATCCTGAAATAGAAAATGACCTGACGATTGGGGTACCACTTGCCAGGTGTCCAGGGTGGTTGCACTCAAAACAATTAACCTCATAGGACTGGCATCCTTGATTGTAGTAAGATGGCCCATGCCAAAAGTTGGATTGGGGTCAAGCGGTGTAAACTGGGCCCACCTGATAGTTGAACAGCTGATAGCAACTCAGTTGAGAGCGAGGCGCATAGGGATATTACGCCAGGGGTTACTAAATGGACGCTTGAACAGGGTGGGTAATTTACCCAAAGAAGAAAGTCTGGCAGAGGAGGTGGCGGGGGTTCTGCTCTATATTTGGCGGAGGGTCAGTAGTAGATAGGCGTTGTAAAATTCAAACGATTTTAAGCAAGGGTACGTCGTCATCTAGATATAAAGCCATGTCATTGTAAAGATTGTGGTATGGCTTCACTGCGGAGGTCATTGCTACACATACATCAGATTCAGTTAAAATCTCTGCCCTGATAGCACATGAGCTTCCGCCATAAATTGATCAGCAAACGCGGTTTGAGTCTCATTACGCTGAAGCACAATAGCCAAGAACTCAGCCTTCCATTGCGACATCTTTGCTGTACCTCCCAACAACCGCAGCAAAGTATCCTTCACTTCCTGGTCTGTAATAGAACTGTTTGGAAGATAGCAAATAACTCATTCAGCGCTTTCAACATCCAAGGTGGATATTAACAACTTTGCTTTTACGCTAATCTGAAGCTCCTTCTGTTGCAAACTCAAACCGCAAAAAAAACCAAGGATTTACCCATCACAATCATATGGAGGAAGTTTATTAATACAAACCTCCTGCAAAAGCTCATTATTCTAATGGAGCACAGCATCCAATGCAAGGTTGAGTTCTGCATATTCAACTAGTGCAGCGTATCATGGAAATCCCTTGTTATAGGTAGCCTGATTCAACATGACTGGTAACTGGAGAATTCCTGTTTTTTTTGCGTTAATCAATGGGCTCCCTGTTGTGAGAACCACTGTTTTAAATTTAGCGTAATCTGTGAGATATGCCAAAGGGGTTTTGCACAGGGTTAAGCCCACTAAGCAATAGGACTGATGATATGACAATTGTAGTCCTCAAAACAAATAATAATTTTAATAAAATAGTGAACAATTTCCCCAAAGACACTTTTTATTTAGTATAATAATATACAGCTTTTTCTGCTGTTCTGCTCCCTCTAAACTATTAATAGCCTCCCTTTATTAATTGTCTCATATTGCTTATATCTCAGCGACTTCAGAGAATACCATTTTTCTGCGCTTAGTTATTTGGTTCTGCTGTATCTCATTGATTCCAGCAATTCTTCATTCATTAAATTAAGATCACTTAGGTCAAGGGATTTTCCAAATCTTTTTTTGTACATTAACATCTCTGAATTAATCATTTGGAAGTGAATTAATAACCATCCATTCTAGCCTAATATTGCCTCATCCTAAGGCACTTGTAAGTTTAACACATACTCAGGCTCAGAAGCATCTACCCATTCCTCCATAACAACTAGGCTTATCATCCAGTCATATCAGAAATATGACATATCCTATTCCCACTTTCCAAATCTTGAGAGGCGCAGCCCCCACTGCTTTGGTCTTGAGGACAATGAAAACGATGAGGGTGCTGATAAGGCGGTCAATTTGGAAGGCAGTGAAAATCCTGATTGCACGGGGCTGCGAATATCCTTAAGGTTCATGTCCCCAGATGCCCTATGCAATATTGATGCTTTCTAGCTCAATTAAGTAGTCTATATTCACTCCATCTTTTTGTTTTTTTCAACCTCTCCGCAAGTTTACCACTCTAAGACCATTTTTAAGCTTCAGAATCAGTCAAGACAACTGTTATGCTGAGAAAAGTGGTTCTCAATACAGGAGGCTTAGTGCTGTTTAAGTGAAAACTTCTAATACAAACTATGGAGAATGATAAAATTCAATAAAGTCAACTTGATAATTGGTCGAGAATCATAATATGATGGATTAGTACCTCGCAATATGATGTACTGTTCATGCATCCCAGAAGTTTAGAGCGTTGGGCCACGTTTCAGCTCACTCTACCTTCCATTAATTGTGATCAGTACCAACTTCAATAAGGGCCTTAACGAAATTATCCAACAGTTTTATAAATGGCGTCTAGTTTTGTGGGCTTCCACTACAGTCGCTCCAACTCTTCTTTAGTGCCTTCTACCATGCAGGATCTACATACTTCAGCCCAACTACCAGAAAGAGAACTGACTCTAGTGACTGAGCTCAATCATTGAAGTTTTGTCCAACATGCCATTTATTACCTCCTGCAATTAGTTGGGTTGCAACATCATGAAGTCTCATGACAACTAGGGATTACACAAACCTTACACTCCCATGTTGTAGATTTCTAAGATGAAGCCTACTCCTCTTTCCACAAAAATTAGGAAGCCATTATCAATAACTGAAGTTTAATAAATGAAGTCTGAAAACAGCTTGCAATGTTGGATAGCAGACTTTCAAGCTACCTCAAGGACCAGCTTTGTTGGAATGTACAACTCCTTGAGATTGCTTGGAACCAACGCCTCCACCAAGCCAAAGACCAGGTGAAGACTCTTCAGCAGCACTATCAAGTGCTGTCACCTTATGACTTCACCCTCAGGATTGAAGGGTCTGAGGGGCCTAGGGGGTCAGAAATTTCAATGGTCCTGAAGGGCTAAAGGGCATCAAAGACCCTATGGTCCCACAGTGCCTACAGCTGGCAACCCTGAAGACACTTGGCAAAAGGACATTTTGGCAGCCTTAGCCACCTTATGGGACCAAATACATAATGTGGCCCAAGGGTACATGCTCCAAGTGTATGGAGTCCCAATCGACCCTATGGACTTGATTGGTGCCCTGTCATAAGAAATGAATAATCTTAGCGTCTTTGTCGAAATCCTAGCACTAACTAATGCTTGCTGGTGCTATTTTCATAGGATTTAACAATTTAAGAGAAGCAGGAGTAATGAAAATCTCAACTACTAATAAAATAGGGGAATTTCTTAATACCACTTATTTAAAACTAGGAGGCTTAAAGTTAGAAAATAAGAGGTTTTTCAAGTATTTTTATTAATCACAGCGGGGAGGATACCCCAGTAGAGAATATGGACCCTCTACCACTGCCTCCCCAAGATTGATCCCAGTTGATGAACTTTGGGTAGGGAGCAATTATGACTTTGTTGGCATTGCACATCAATGCCCAAACTGAGGTAACAGAAAAGGCGGTCCATGGAGTTCCTGGCTATTATACGCCGCGCATAGAGGTTTTCTGAGTTATATCGTCCTTTCATATTCGTTTAATTTCCTCCTTATTTGCTGCGGTACCATCCCCCAAGTTGGCCCAGCTTATATTAAGTTTAATTTAAAGTTAATAATCACATATGGGTTGAAAAGAGAACCATATAATTATATTGCTGCTTATTATATAAGCAATCTGAGGCTCAAAGCGAGATGGGCGAGAATTTGGTTATAAGCTACAAGTATATGAATCAGGAAATATTGAGTTTTGACCTATTGGAGCTCTCAGAACTCGCCTTGATTCAATGGAATTGCTGATGGAGGGCTGATAGTAGGTATAACATTTTTGTTAGGCAACAATTTGTTATACCTAAACCAATCACCGCGAAAAAATATTTGAGCCTTATGGGACCCCCTCCAAGTCTATAAAAGAGAATGATCTTCACTTATATGTATGATAAGAGCTTTGGAGGAGCTGAGGATGGACCTCGGCATGACTTCCCTTATTCTGCCGCGGGCTTGGTACTTCCCTACTAATAATCAAACTATATTACCCATGAAGTGGAAAAATTAATATTATTCCGGCTTGATGGGTTTCACTGAGAATTGGCCAGGGGTTTTTGGACAATTTTTAGCCTTGTTTGAATCTGGAACACTCTTACCACAATAATGGACTAAATGTATGACATTTCTTTTTCAAGAGTGTTAGGGGAGAATAGGGGCGAAGGAACCAGCCATGGATTTGTCTAACAGTAACTCTATTAGCAAAGGATTTGATGGAGTACTCATCCCATTGTTTATATGTGACTAAAATGGGCCTTCCCTGATAGAAGCAAGCTTCTCTCTTCTTGGTGTGATTCAGTTGTGGTAATACAGTATCAAGTCGGATACTTGGAAGAAGGAAGAGGGTGCCAGAGCTCATTAATTCTTGGCCTTCTTTAATGACAGTCTTTGCCAAATTAGTCATGGCTCCTGATTGTAATTTGATGATGAGTTGGGCTAACTTTTTCATGGCTTGCTCAAGGTAAGTCCTGTCAGAGAAATATTCTTGGCTAATAAAGCCGGAACTCAAGGCTCTTGCCCATACAGTATCTGAAAAGGAGAAATATTGAGGATGCGATGGTAACTAATATGGTAGGCCATATAGGCACTGGGTATATAGAGATCCCAATGAAGAGGGCCTGAATTGGCCATTTTTTGGAGTAAGAGACCATGATCCCATTAACTCTTTTTACAGCACCATTTGTGTATGAGCTATATGGGGCCAAGAAAAGCTGTTGGGCTTTCATAGAAGTGACGAGGATCTTTACCACTCTTGTGGTAAAATATTTCCATTACTACAAAAGAGGACCTGGAGACTACCATGCAGCGTGAATATATTTTTGTGTAAAAGGCTATCAGTGGCTTTGCCAGTCTGATTGAGGAGAGCAGGAGCTTCAACCCATTTGGTTAAATGATCATTTTCGGCCAGGACATAACGATTGCCACCTGTGGTTTAAGGAAGAAGACCTATCACGTCCAAACCTTTAGTGATGAGTTGTTGAGGCATAGTAGGTTGGTATTGATACCAGGTCTTTTTGCTAGATTGCTTTTTACAGGTCATACAGGCATCCAGAACTCCAGCTATAAACTCCATGATTTCTTCCCAGTAATAGCGTACTCTAACCCACTCATAGGATTTTCACTTCGTCTGCCTCATGATAGTATGAGCCTCCAGGATCACAGGTACTCTCTCTGACGGCCGTGGATAGGATAACCAGTTTAATCTAAATTTCTTTTTATAACACTCTCTTTCAACCTTGGTGTTACAGGAGTGCCAAAATAGCATATTCTAAACTGGTTTGTCTTCATCAGCGCATGCTTCAGTAGTCATGAGGAGATCATGTAATCTCT
This sequence comes from Massospora cicadina, assembly GCA_022478985.1. Classification (NCBI taxonomy): domain Eukaryota; kingdom Fungi; phylum Entomophthoromycota; class Entomophthoromycetes; order Entomophthorales; family Entomophthoraceae; genus Massospora; species Massospora cicadina. The sequence goes on from JAKSZP010017569.1 coordinate 17,299, forward strand.
CATCTTCACTGTTGTCTAAATGAAGGATTGGTAGTCGGGTCAACTCATCAACATTCATGTGGCGCGTCCAGCTCAGTGCTTAATGATCATATCATAGCTTTGGAGCTTCAAAGCACAGCATTCCAACATCCCAGAAAAATCTTTCCTATTTTGTAACAACTTCAAGGAGGCATGATTGGTAACCACTTTATATGACATCTCATATAAGAAAAGGTGATAGTGCTTTACAGTGAGCAAGACATCCAGGAACTCCTTCTCTGTGACGCTATAGTTGTGTTCAGCTTTTGAGAGCATTTTGCTGAAGTAGTACACGGGATGATTGGCCCCATGCTCATCCAACTGAGCTAATTAGCCCCAACGGTGTAATATGAGAAGTCTATGAACAACTTGGAGGGCTTGTCATAATCAGGGTGGCAGAGGATAGGCCTTTGTTGCAGCAGCTTCTTCAGGGTTTCAAAAGAGGCCTTTTGTTCAGCACCATAATGAAAATGAGTGTTTTTAGCCAAGAGGCGGACGAGGGGCTCACTGAGCTTGGCGAGCTTGGGGATGAACTGATGGTAATACCTCATTATGCCCAGAAATACCTGAATATCCTGCAGATTCTTAGGAAGAGGCATCTTTGCTATGATTTCAACCTTATCCTTTTAGGGTTGGATTCCTTCATGAGAGATGGAGTGTCCAAGGAAAACTAATTTCCTCATGAAAAACGTATATATGGAGGGCTTCAGCTTGATGGTAAATTATCACAAGTGTTGGAGCACCTCCTTCAGATTTGAGGTGCATGTTGAAGGTCTTGGAGAATAATATGAAGTCATTGAGATAGATAATCACACATCTCATTTTGAGGTCCTGAAAAATGTGATCCATCGACCGCTGAAAAGTTGCAGGCGCATTAAACAACCCCTGAGGTAACTAAGTGGGTTGGAACAAACCCTCGCTGCAGATAAGGGGACACTTCACTTGATCACGTGGAGAAAGGTTCATCGCCAGTACCCACTAGTCAAGTCCATGGTTAAAAAATTTAGACCAAAATAGTTGGTCCAGAGCGTCATCAGTGTGGGGATAGGGTAACTATCCTTTTTGTGAGATTTTTTAATTTGCGGTATTTCATCACTACCCAATGGTATTAATTTTCTTCTTTTTCAGTTGAAGAGGGGACAACCAAGGGCTTTTTGAGGGCACCAATAACCCTGTATTCAGTAGCTGTTTTAGCTCCATCGCATCTGTAGCTCCTCAACTTTGGATTTGTGGTAGGTTTTATATTGTATAGGATGAGCCTCCACAACTTCATTATGAGTGCCACCTTCATGTGCCCATAGTCAGTTTGGATTTGGAGAAAATATCACTGTAGGCCTCAATAAGGGTGTAAACTTTATTCAAATCAGCTGGGTTTAGTTCATTGGAGATATGAACGGAAGGTAAGGTACAAAAGACTGGTCGGCAGGCAAGCCCATGTCAGCCATAGACCCAGTACAATGAACTTGCTTTATTTCCTCAAGAGGAATCAGCAGGCCTCTTCCGATCTCCTGATGCCTTTTTCAACCATATATTTCTTGGTGTAATTCCCTAGCAGGAGTTTGTTAGATCGTTGATAAGCTGGGGCTAGAACGTCTGGAAATACTTGGGGCTCTAGAGGGCTAACTCTTTCAATACTGATTAGGTGCAATAAGAAGTTTTGGGGTTTTTTAATATAATCTTAGTGTCAACTACCCGTTGTTCACCCACTTTGATTACTACATCTTCAGATGCATAAAAAGGAATACCCTCTAAGGCGTCCACTGAGTAAGGACGCATTTTTATTTTGTTTCGCCATTGTATAGTGCAGGGATAAGGTGGAGGAGGGATACTCAACTGTGCAGGCATACTCCTTTTTATTAAGCTCATCATTGGTCTGAATAAGAGGAACCTCATGGTTAAGCAAGGTGAGATATCCCTGCTTCAAGTTAATAATCCCTTCATATTTGAGCATGAACAGGGTAACAATGAGTAGATCATAGATATTATTGGCCAAGGCCACCACTGGGGCCAACAAGATTAGCTTCCCAAAACTAATGGGCAGAGAAGAGTAGACTCCAATAGACTGGGTGTTGGCAGGACCAGCAGTTCTAAACTTTTGGGTGTAGTCAAGGTCAGGGCTAGCTTAATTTTATAATGAGTTTTGTTGACACCACGCTCACCAAGGACCCAGTGTCAAGGATAGCCTAACCCACACTCCTTTGACAACAACTTCCACTTTAGTTAAGATTCCACCCAAGTTGGGGAAAAGAGCAAGGACCTCATTTTTAAATGGAGAGTTGAAGGCAAGTCTTTGCAGCCATTTCAATATTTTTTGGATATTCTGTAGGGTATGAACACACTGGGTGGGTCGGATCATAGTGGCAATGAGCTGGCCAGTGTCTGTCATGGCTTGATGGCATGATTGAGGGAACCAACTTCAAAAATAAAGCTAGTCGTCAGGAGGCCAGAAAGGCCAAATTGCAAGGCCTCCTGACCCAGGACATACCTTGGACCAACACTGGATGAAGGCGAAATATGCTCAGGTTGGTCCTGAGGATGTGCGTGATGCTCAGCCCTGCATTACAGAAAAGTCGTTAAAACGCAGCAGCTATATCCCTAATTATGATGGTTCAATTTGGTTACTATATGTGTGGGAAATTTGAAACCTGTTCAAGTTTTGATATCACTAGATTGGGTAGCCTTACCTACAGATAATAACTTAAGTCTGGTCAATCTCAAGCTATAGTACCTAGCCAAAGGTAGTGCGCACCTATTGGCTCGCTTAGGCTTATCACCACACCTTCAGATTGACAATTCTCCCCCATTTTAAGTATGTTTTCTTGAGATCAACCTTCCTAATTGGTTGACTTTCCTAATAAAAAACCTTTAGCTTTATGTTTTTGAATATGGTTCATTGGGCGAACCTGTATTCATACCTCCTCAAGGAGGTCTCAACAGCGTTGATCAGTTTATTTTAACTAAATAATCACTAATATCCTTTGCAACGCTGGGCCACCCTCATCCTTTCCATATCAAAGCACCAAAGAAATCCTGCACATAACTTTACTTGGATATGGAATCCCCTTTGGGATCCAACCAAGTTTGATTATTTATTGGATATCTATTACTATATTTCGCATTGTCCACCTAGCCCTGGGTCCCTTTTGCTCTGGCATCCTCCGCGGTACCCTATTTACCTTCTTACTAATGGCTATCTCCCTGACGATGTGGCTGTGCATCTCGCACCACCTCTCTTGGAACAGGGGAGTTACAGACATTCTCCTTACATCAGTTGACCAACCCCTTTATTTTACTTGCAATAGAATTTTCTGGGTGGGGATTTTGCAGAGTGCAATTGGCTGCGCCTGCCTTTTGTCATGGCCTCAATGAGGCTCTCCACCATTTTATTGTTTGGCCGATGGTTGGTGCATCTCAGCGTTATTCTTACTACCTCCAACTGGGAAGTTCTCAACCTTCTTGTTTGTACCTGTTGGATTGGACGCTTCACAATCTGGATACTGTGACCCCAACTTCCCCCAAAATAAACGAGAATGATTTTATTGAAATGATTATTTTTTGGCACTGCATTTGAATGGTGCAGGAAGGATTATTGATGAAGGGTCTGGTGATGATGGCCTTAGATAATGATGCACAACCCGCCACAAAATTGAGTAAGGTGTCATTCATGGCCCAAAAAGCGGTTTATAATGCTACTTCCTTATATAAAAATGAGCCAAATATCATCTCTTGTGGCACTAGTTTGGAACTCATTTCAGTATACCAGATCACCCCAGAGAACCCACGCTTGAAGCCTACCATGATCTGAAGAACACATGCGGTGGAAAAAGGAATTACTTTACGATATAGAAGATATATATGCAATTGCTGAAGATATGGTGAGATATGTGGCCTCAGTAATAAGAGCGGCCAATTACCCTCTACATTCTATGATTCAAAAACATGCCTAGGAGGCATGATTATTCCTGATGAAGAGATCCTGGTGAGGTGTTAGCGTTTTTTGCTTCTGAATAAAAACCATTCAGGATATTTTTGTTGACTTTTACCCTTTCATCCCCTTTATTGAAAATCAGCACAACTAATTCGGTGGATACAGGTGACTCTGAGAATTTTATTTACCAAACCTAGCTGGCTACCTGGGCTGAATTACTTGCCAGGTGGTATGGTTAGTGAAGGGGCTTCCCAAGGTATTTCCACGCTGAAGGTTCTGGGGTTAATGGATATGAAATTGGCAATTATTATTTGGCGGACGGCTTCCAAGCAATAAAAAACCTTCTATACCCCATTATTTTAGGAGTAGTGTGTTGGCGAAGTTTTTTAGTCAGAACCTACTTGAAAGACAATTCCTTTTCCTTAACTTTTAAAAATGCTAATATATTAGTTTTCCCCTTATCTGAGGCAATTATCAGGGCGATCTGCCCCACTGGACCAATATCCACACTCTCAGCCTCGCTCCATTGCTGAATCCCTCTCTGAAGGTACCCATACCTTCCTGTTTGGATAAGTTGGATCTTCGTTTGATGCGGCTTCAACCAATGCACTACCATCTCATAAGAGTTTGATTGCAATTTCAATCCCACTATTGATCTGATGTGTATATCTTCTCCCATTTACCCTTTGACTGTATAGGAGGAAGTGGCCTTAGATGTGTGGTAAAGGAGTATTAGCAAAAGCTTAATATTTCAGCGTACCTTCCAGTATGCTCCCCACTTCTCTTTTTTGGAGAAAACTGATAGTACCTTAGCCCATTTATAGATTTTGGTAATCTCAACAACGTCAAAGAACCAGACTTGCATCCCATCCTTCTGGACCCACAGATTGCTTGCAATGTTGAGAATGATAAAGTCTTCTCCAAACTGGACTGTTTAAATGCTTTCAATCAGATTCGGATCAAGAAGGACCAGTAGTGGCTAAAAGCATTTTGTACAAGAAAAGGTATTAAGGCTTCAGGTTATGCCCTTTGGGCTTAAAATTGCTCCTGGTATCTTTCAACGCCATATTGATGCGTCTTTGAGGGACATGCTGGGGTATGCGCAGTAGCCTACATGAATTATATTCTGGTGTTTTCCCCTGATCATGAGTCCCATGCGGTACACATTTGGCTAGTAATGGAGAGGTTAAGAGTAGCCAAACCTACGCTAAAAATCAGTAAATGTTAAATTTTTCAAGTCCCAGGTCACCTTCCTGGGCAACGTCATGTTTGACCAAGGTCACATGATAACTTCAGACAAGGAGAAGGGGATTATGAGTGGCTACTCCAAATTTTTTAAGGAATTGAGGAGTTTTTGGGGACGTATACATTCCTTAAGAAATTCATACTAAATCTTTCTGAGGTGACAGCGCCCTTGTATAATGTGAGTGGGGCAAAAGTACTCTAGTGGTCCCATTTTGCAGGATGCCTTCCAAGCAGTAAAGTGAACCCAGTTGTCCACGTTTATTCTTCTCCATGTAGATCCAGAAAAAGAGTTCATTGTGGCTACTGTAAGTCCTGAAGACCAGCCCCTGCAACTGGATAGGGTACAGCACCACTTCTGAACAAAAATAGGTCCCAAGGCTAAGTGGACCCCCAGTTGCAGTTAAGCAACTGTGTACATATGGTAGACAAACACTGTGTGGCTGCTCTCCCCCTAAAGAACAACCCCTTCCCCCCTTCCCCCCTTATCAACCCTGGTAAGTTTAATAGATGATTATGCAGAGAGATTGCGCACATCAGAGGCCATGGGCAGGCCCCTGGCCCCCCACCTCCCCAGGCAAACTATGTCAAAAGTTTGGGGAAATTGCATTAACCAATATCGAAGCCTGACATGCAAAGTCTGGTCTGGGGGAGCTGGTCCATACTAGTTACGGCAGAAAACAGGTCAGGCATGACTTAGATCTCGAACCAGGCACCAAACAACTCAGACCAGTTGCCCCAACTCTCCAGGATGGATCCAGGAAGTTAAGATCATGCAAATAGCCTAATCAAGAGTTCATACCAGATACCAAACAAAACAGCCAATGGCCCCTGCCTTTTGGGACAAATCCAGAAGATTCAAATCATGTGAACAGGCCAACTCAGATGACCAGGACCAATATCAGCACCTTCTACTTGGTTTGGTCCCAGGATTATGAAAAATTTGCAAAAGTTATTTTTTATTTTTGCCAAAATCTCAAGTTTCCCTCTACCCCCTCCCTGCCAGCCAACCAAATCCAATCGCCAAACCCCAAACAACCAATCCCATGATACCTGCCCTATGCGATTTACCCAGTACTTAAGGCAACTGCCCTGCCTAGGGGCAGTCATTGGTTCATCTCTTATCTTCCACACTTTGAACTCAATAAAGTTCAAATACCCCATAAAGCTTGCTGCAGACTCCGTCCTCCTTACTTTTAATTAAAATTTCACTGATAAATCTGGCGAAGTGTGCCATTGCCCAAGTTCTCATACTGATGTTCTTTGATTAGATCATCTAGTCACTTGACCCACCACATGGTGGCAGATCATAAATGCAATAAACTGCCTCATCCCCGATGACAAACCTGCTGTCTTGTTCTTTATTGCATGTCCTTTTAATCAAACCCTCCTTTCTGTTCTACTGCTGAGTTTCTGAAACCACTTCCCTGTTAGAGCAGCACCAGAGCAGCCCTGCCCTACCACTAACAGACTTGGGGTCCACACCCGTCTCATCTGCTGATGGTTCAGCCCACTTGTGGGACCTAGAGCACCCCATACAAAGGAAGCTCAGTCCCAACCTCCTTCACGGGTCATATTCCCCCTCCATTATCACCTCTGATCATGTGGCAACCCCTATGTCAACCCTCGCTGGCACGCAAGCTAACCTGTTCAAATTAAAAGCTAACAACTATGAACCTTGGATGAGTTGTCATCCTCTAGACTCTCCTGCCCTTGGGGTTTCCCCACAAGACTTGTGGTTGCCACCATTGTACCATCTGGCTTATCTGTGGGCCTTTGGTACATTAACAAAATTCTACTTTCCTCACGTCCCCAATAAACATTCACTCTTACAAGTCTCTCAGAACGCTGTGCCTATGGTATTCTTGGCTCTCACTTGGTGCTCGCAAATCAGACTGGGATCTCAGTCTAATTCTTATCAGATGAATCCATGACAGCTACTGACGCCTCCAACTTCAACATAGTGGCTGCTTTTTTTAAAAGTTGGCGAGGATGGAATAGAGCATTTAATGGGTTACTTTTCTAAAAAAATGTATCTATCAGAGTTAAACAACGCCATTATGACATAGAGTTATTGTCAGTGCTTGGGGCGCTTACCTATTGGCATCATCATTTACATGGCTCATCCCATCCGTTCTGCATTTTTACAGACCACCGTGTCTTTTTATTTACTGCACACCCCATGTTTTGACTCCATGACAAACCCACTGGCATGAGAACCTGGCCCAATTTGTGCTTTCATATGAATTTATAAAAGGGAACGGAGAATGGTTTGGTTGATGCTTTTAGCTGAAACCATGCATTAGCTCCTGATCCTAAAGAAGTAGAGGTGCATAATACCCATCTGATGATTCTTCTAGGTAAGATTGTGTCAAAGCTCCTTCTTTTTTGGCTAACGGGACAGTGCTTGCTCCTCTGGAAAATGTGGAGGAATAATGGTATGTTCAGAAAGGTAGTCCTTTCACAGCTTTGTTGGCCGAGTATACTATAGTCCTTGCCAAGAGAAAGTTATATTAAGATGACATTACTAGGGGTTACCATGAGAAGAATGAGATGGTGTGGTTTCAGGGGCGCCTATGGGTTCCTGATGAACCACTTCGCCTGGAAATCTGGGTCCATCATGACGGAATCACCATTGGGCATACTGGGAAAGTGAGGACTCTGGAGCTAATTTGCCACACTTACATTTGGAAGGAGTAAGCCGTCAGGTGGCTAAGTATTGTAAGGAGTGCCTGGTCTGCAACCAAATGAAGCTAAATCTCCAGCCACTAGCAGGGTTTTTGGTACCAGTTCAAATTGGCTGAAGGACCTTGGACTTCTTAATTGGTGGAATTATTGTGGAATTACCTGTATCTGATGGCTTCAATGCCATCATTGGTGTGGTGGGCCAGTTTACAAAGTTCACTCACTTTATTCCCTGCAGAACCAGGGTAACCGCAGCTGAGATGGCAAGGCTCTGCGTCTCTCATGTGTTTTCTCTTCCTGGGGTCCCCCAAGAATAAGTTAGCGATTGTGGGCTTATTTTACCTCTGCCTTTTGGAAAGAGTTGTGTAAGACTCTTCATATTCGCCTCTGCCATTCATCTGCATATCGCCCTATTAAATGGGCGGACTGATTAAGTGAATCACATCTTAAAATTAGTTCCTACAGTGTTACACTGCTGCAGATCATTATGATTTAGCTTTTCACCTTCTCATGGCCCCATTTAGCTATAACAACACTTAACATTCAGCTATTGGTTGTTCCACATTTTTCACCAACCATGGGTTTAAACCTACCTTTGACTTGGAGCCCAGTTGTGGATCCCAAGTCAAAGAGGCGGTGGACTTTGAAAAGAATAACAACAAAGTTCATCAGGAGGTTTCCACAAACTTGGAGGTGGCAATGCAAGCTTATAAGGAGAAGGCCAATGGAAATAGATGGGAAGGTCCTGCATACGAGGAAGTGGATCTTATGATGCTTGATGCTCGAAACATCCTTAATAAGCAGCCATGTAATAGGTTGGTATCACAGAGAATTAAGCCTTATTGCGTCGTCAGAAAGGTGGGCCACACCTCATACCAGTTGGATCTCACCCCTTTCTGGATCTTTATAGTCTTTCATGAAAGCAAGTTGACATTGATTTAGGGCACCCACCAGAGACTCTGGAGGCTTATCTTGTGGATGGGGTGCTGGATTGAGAACTAGAGAAGATCATAGCCTCAAGCAAATTCAGAAGAAGGCTTAAATACCTAGTATCAGGAAGGGATTTGACCAGAAGAAAACAGTTGGGTACCAGCGTGCTACTGCGCTCATGCCAAGAATATGATCGAAGTTTTCCACAAGCGTTTTTCCAAGGCTGCAGGACCTAAGTCACAGCAAACCATCACCTCTATGAAGTTCGCCCAGCCCACAAGAACTTTTCTCTGGTGAAAGCCCCAAGTGGGGGGTGAATCCTCAAAAGGATGAGAGGGTAATGTCATGGATTAATGACATGATTGAGGGAACCTACTGTAAGAAATAAAGCTGGTCATCAGTAGGCCAAAAAGGTCGAATTGCAAGGCCTCCCTGAACCTAAGCATACCCTGGACCAATGCTGGATGCAGTCAAGATATTCCTAGGTTGGTCCTGGGGATTGCGTTATGCTCAACCCTAAGTTAAAGCAAGAGTGTTAAAACGTCCAGCTATATCTTTAATTATGACGGTTCAATTTGGTTGCTTGGAGAATGGGTTCTAAAATCATTTAAGTTTTTGATATTACTATATTGGGTAGCCTTACCTACAGATAATAAATTAAATCTCTTCAATATCAAGCTACAGTACCTGGCCAATGGTAGTGCGCACCTATTGGCTCACTTAGGCTTATCACCACACCTTCAGATTGACAATTCTCCCCCATTTTAAGTATGTTTTCTTGAGATCAACCTTCCTCTTAAGTTAACTTTCCTAATAAAAAAACCTTCAGCTTTATTTCTTGAATATGGTTCATTGGGTGAACCTGTGTGCGAACCTCCTCAAGGAGGTCTCAACAGCGGTGATCAGTTTATCTTAACTAAATAATCACCCATATCTTTTGTACCTCTGGGCCGCCCTGGTCATCTCCAGATCAAAGCAACCCAAGAACTCCTGCATAGATCTTTACTTGAATATGGAATCCCCTTTGGGATCCAACTAAGATTGATTATTTATTGGGTATCTATTACTATATACCGCGTTGTCCACATTTTCCTGAGTCCCTTTTGCTCTGTTATCCTCCAAGATGCCCTGTTTAATAACTTGATAATGAATATATCCCTGGCGGTTTGTATGTGCATCTCGCATTACCTCTCTGGGAATGGGAGAGTTATGGACACTCTCCTTACAGCATCATAATCAATGTCAATAACCTAAGAACTTCTAAGACTTGATAAAGATAAGTTTGATGGGGGATCCTAGTCATATACATTCAGTCTGTTTCAACCTGTTTGGTATCTACAAATTCACCCGGGGCTCCTAAAACATAATGGTCAACATCTCTACAACCCCTTCAGGTTTGTCATTGAAGGAGTTATTGATGCACGTCAAGGAGTACTTGATTGTGAGGTAAGTTCAGGTCTACCTTTGTTGCAGGAGAGCCCTTAAGAGCGCTCATCTACCCTATAAGCTATTTGAGAAGACACGGACATTGTAAAAGCTCTACAGCTAGCCTTTGATGTAGGGGGTTAGCCTGCCCCTGGCTACAGGCTTTGGACAAAAGTTGGCTGATGAAGAGGTTGAGGGCGAATGAGATAGCGTTTTTAAAGATGGGATGAGGTAATCATCTGAGAAGAATGCTCTGGAGAAAGAGAAGGGAAATGCAAAGGGAAGACTGCCCTCACCTGCTTGCTTTTTAGAGCTGTATATGAAGGGGAACACTGTCCATCACCACCATTATCCTATGGATATCCTCACGGGATGAGGGAGAATCTAGTAGCCGCAGCCCTCAGGAGCAGGTTTTCAAAGTGAGACAACCTTATTAAAAAACTAGTGGGTATGAAGCAGATTCTTGCCTCAGAGCTCTTGCATAGGGTCACTTTCATAGATGTCAGCCACCAATATCAAGGCCTCCCTAATATCTTGTGCATTTTGGAATGAGCGCTTAGCTGAGAAGTTATGCATCGCCAAGGAGGGATGAGATACTAATCCAGCCAAGATAGCCACAATAGCATCATCTATTGGCAGCATCTTTGCAAGCAGTAACGGTTGAGCTTTACTGTAAGACTTCTCAACAAAAGAGGTGATGGATTCTCTCTTTTTCAGGCTGTCACACAAAGTCCTGTTTTTGCCCTTTCAAACTCTGTGAAGAGCCAAATTTACTCAATGAGCACTTGCTTAACCTCCGCCCAGATGCTGAGAGTGGCCATGTGCGGAACCATTATCTCCTGTGTCACAGACTCAAGCAGGGAAGGATGTACTTAATTTTTTAGATGGTTAGTTGCTCCTTCCATAACAATTTAATACATAAATTGGAAAGAGGCAATCTTTCCTTCATCTGTGGTAACCTTATTTTAAACGAGGGTTTATAGATACTAGGGGAGGACCCATAATGCCTTTGTAAAAAGTGCTGCTTGAGCATTTTAAGGAAAGACAAAGCATTGGCTAGCTGGAGTTCCAGAGTAGCTAGCCAAGGGTTAATTTCACCAGGGAGGTCATGAGGGGTGCTTTCCCCATTAACCTCCATTTTTTCACTTTACTTTTCTTTCTCGTTGCAAACACTTTTGCAACCCATTCAATTCAAGACTAAATCTAGTTTGATAATCTCATAGAGGGGATTAGTCTGCGCTCATGTCTGGGAGCAGTTGGGCAAGCAAGGCAAGAGGAGCAGGCAGAAGGCCCGCGGCCTCTAACGTTCAAAAACGCCCGGAGAATCCAGCGGAATAGAAAAAAATCTAAAAAAAACTGGCGGTCACAATTTCCCTGGAGATACTCGCGTGGCAAGCATGATGCAACCAGTACATCAACACGCCACATTCCCAGCCACTTTTGTCGGTGGAATTCGGAGTCTGTGTGTATCTGGAAATCCAAAAAATAGCCCTATGGGAAAAATTTTGTGAAGATGTACACAAAATTTTCCTGACTGCGGTGTACGTTGCACCTCACTCCATTTCGCGCGGTTGGCTGGACCTAGGTTTTGAAAGTAAAATAGCAGCAGATGAGGCTGCAGCGGTGCGCATAGTGGTCGACCTCCCCAAAGGGCAACGGGTCATTGAAACTAAACGCACCAGATGGACAAAATCAAACCAAATTTTTCTCACATTTGACTTTTTGCCTACTACGGTAAAACGTGACATTTTGGAGCAACAACTGAAAGATGGTCTCGCCATATACGGTGAAATACAATCTTTTGAAATGCAACATTTCACGCTGATGCCACACCTGTGCTCTGGCAAAGCCATCGCAGTTCTAAACCCAACCAAGGAGATCGTGAAGGACCTAACCCAGATCCCGCACTCCACCTTTATTGACATCGCAGGGCACACCACCCACCCATTCTGGGTAACCATGGACAGCGCACCCCCATTTGCACCCACTGTGACGCATTCGGCCATAAGGCGCATGCGTGCCTTATCAAAGAGGGCGTCACATTCCAAGAGCACCCCTCGGCGGCCATGGCCAGTGGAGAGGCGCACTACGAACCAACTGCAAGCACCAAGGAGGCTTTCCCGTGGGGAGCACAAGGCTGCTACCTATTAATAAAGCCCATCTCCCCGCAGGAGCGGAAGAAGGCCAAGAAGGCCCATAGGACCGCGGCCAAGGTCACCACCACCATCCCACACTCACAACGCCAGGAGGACATGGAGACCTTCGCAGCAGAAGCAACTCGGGAATCCATCACTCAGTCAGATTGGGAGGCCCATGCCAAATGGGCCACTCAATCCGAGGATCTGATGGGAGATTTGATCTCCCCCAATCGCTGCACCCAAGCCCCATTTAAAACTGACTTGGGACCTATCCCAACCAAAAAATTTTTTTGCCCCACTTGATGGTGCACCAAACTTATCTGCACCGCAAAAAATTCGTCCGATGTCGGGAAAACAAAAAGTGAAGGCCAAAGCCAACATGACTCTTTCCACAAAAATTAACAAAACCCTGATAGCATTGCTGCTAATACCCGCGCTGCTGTGAAAGTCCGTGGGGACCTGGAAGAGGCTGGTGGGCCTGGGGGCCCACCCCCTCACACCTAAGGTGCGATGGGGAAAACCTTCACTCTAGGGATGCTGAATATCGCCAGACTCAAGGCCTCCCCGTCCTGGGCTAGGAAACTGAGTTTTTTACAAAACAATTTTCCCGTGGATATCCTGGCCATCCAGGAAACCCACTGTCCATGAGGTTCCGAGGAAGCTTGGAAAACAATGCTCCTCCCATCCCTATCCTTTTGGTCAAAGCACTGTGGTGTGCTAATTTGAAAAATAATTTTTTCAAATTCACATCCTCAGAAACATTCCTTAATGGCTGAGTGCTTGTTGTTACCTTCTTGTGGGCTGACGTTGCGCATGCAATCATCAACATCTATGCCCTAAACGGTGCACACAAGCGTCAGGAATTTTCCTCATCAGTCAAATCCCTCCCGCTACCCCCTGATTCTTTCCTAATTGGCGACATGAACTCTTAGCTAACCTCATTAATGGACCGGTGGCCACCCTCACCCCACGCCCCACAGGGTCACATAGAACTATGCGTTCTAAAAGCCACCCTTGGATTAATGGATGCGCTGCTACTACATGCCCCACTGCTCGAAAACATGACGCATCCCCACGTTCACAACGGCCAATTAAGGTCCATGACCCGCATAGACCTTATCCTTACGCTGGCGAAATTCCAACCCCACATCTCCCACTTCAAAAGAACGAAAATGTAATTCTCTGACCACTGACTGGTCTTGATAACATACCACTTACCCGTCACAGTTGCAAAGGCCCCACATTGGTGCAAAATCCGCCCCCCAGAGCTTGTGTCACCAGGATTTTCCACGTGGGAGGAAGAGGCAACTTTGGTAAAATCGTTTGTTGCACCGTTTTGCACGGATCCCATTTCCACATGGGCAACTTTCAAAGAAGACACCATCCACCACTATCGCCACCTCTCATCCAGACGCTCATGAGCCACATTGGCAGTTATATCAAGCACGCTGGCGGAATTGGCCCACTTGGAGTCCAACATTCCAGCCTCAGGATATAGCCCTGCATGGGGCCAGAAGTGGGCGGAGGCAGCCGCCCACCTCAACGCACTCAAAAGGCAACACAAACATCAGGTTTGTGTCCAATACAGGGCCACACGCATCACTAAAGGTGACAAGTGCACTGCATATTTCTTCAAAAAAATTTTGCACCACGCCAGAGTGTGGCCTGCACACAGATGTGAAGATCAGATAATTCTATTGTGGACACACCGGCCAAAGTGGCAATCAAAACACAAAGATATTACTCCAAGTTATACCGAGCTGAACCAATTCAGCCAGCCAAAATGGCGGAATTTCTCGACCAAGCTCATATCTGAACCATTTTCTGATACCCAGAAATAGTGAATTTAATTACTCCGAATAAATTATGGACTATCATTCGCGGTGCACCAAACCAAAAATGCCCAGGCCCAGATGGCATACCATATGAGTTCTACAAAAAATATTTTAAATATATATCCCCATTGCTGCTAGCCCTACTCAACCAAAGCCTTTTGGAAACGCGCCTCTTACCAGGAGGACATGAGGCCTTTATGGTCACACTCTTCAAGAAAGGGGATAGGCTAGACTTAGCCAACTAGCGCCCCATTTCTCTAACAAACACAGACACCAAAATCTTAACCAAAATCATGGCTAACCGTTTAGGGACTGTAGCATCTGCCACCATCTCCCCAGAACAATTTGGTTTCATCCCCAGAAGGTCGATTTGAGATAACGTGCACTCTGTGGCTAATGTGTGTCAGTCCACAGCCTCTGGGGCACTTGTATTCTTGGACCAACAAAAAGCCTATGATAGAGTAAACTGGGAATACCTTAGGGCCTGCCTCCAACAATTCCGCCTACCTCCCCGCTTCAATAACTGGGTTATGCTGCTCACGGAATCTGCAACAATGGCAGTGCATGGCCCAGTTTCCTAACAGAAGTAGTCCATCCTCAAAGGGGCCTGCGACATGGGGACCCCCTGAGCCCACTCTTATACAACTTCAGCCTTGACCCACTACTGCAAAATGTGAATGCCCAACTCACTGGGGTCCATGTGCCAGGCCAAACCCCAGTCAAGATGATGGCATTTGCAGATGATTGTGTGGTGGGGGTGTCTAATATCAAAGATGCACGCGCGCTTGAAGCCCTCATCCAGGAATATTCCCGGGTAAGCAACGCGGCACTGAACGCCTCCAAAACCGAAATCATCCTCCTTGGTCGGTTTCAGAACTGCTGGGTCCCAGCAAGTAGTTCCCAACCCGGCCCATCTGCTCGCCCACGTCCACGCCTTACTAACTCAAAACACACCGCTCCACTGGTTCTCCCCTTTGTGCCACGACCTACCATAGGACCGGTACGCCATCTGGGCGTGTGGTTGGAGGCAGGTGGATACGCGTCAGCAGTAATGGAGTGCCATATAATGGACAACGTGACGAAGCGAATCGCCTCTCTCAGAGCCCACCCTACTACCCTCACTGGCAGGGTTGTTCTTGCCAACTTTATGCTCCTATCCAAACTTCTGGTTCAGAGCCCACGCCATCTCCTTCTCCCCAAGCTTCTTCAAATCCCTGTATGCTTTGCTACAAGGTTGGCTTTGGTCAGGCCGCCCTCCACCTGTACGGCTAGAGGTCATGTTTGGCCCTCATCATCATGGTGGCATGGGCCTACTTGACTTCAAAGCCCATGCCGCCAAGATCCTGGGCACCTGGATTGCGGCCGTCACTGCTCCTACACTCCCATCCCAACACTGGTCCCGCGCGGCCTGCTCCAACTTCTCCCGAGCCTTGGGCCTCAACAATCCATCAAACCCCCACTCCCTGATGAAATACCTCGCATCACACACATCGGCCACAGGTCCTCACAGGACCAAAACCCACTACAAACGAATCCTACTCTCCATGCGAAGCGCAGAGTGGAGAATTCGTATTAGTGGACATACAACCCGAAGAGGCCGCCCCTCTCCTCAGTTCACACAAGAGGTACAGGGGCTCCCATCCATGAAGGCGTGATCCCCATTCGACCCCAAGTCCTATCCAGGGTGGACTACCTGGACATGATGGACATCCCTTATTCCACTGAGACCCAAAAGACTATCTGGAAATACGCACACCATCCTCTGTTGCAGCCTCAAGTCCGCTCCCATGTGTGGCGCTGCCTGAGGCGGGTGTATCATACAGCTGAGCGCTATAATGCTTTACACTCATCCTGTGTCGTGTGTGGCCAGTATGGAACGCTGTTTCACCGCCTGGAGAAGTGCCCCACCTCTAAAGTAATATGGCGCGAAGTCCAACGTCTTCTAGGCCAGGATCAAACACATCCTTTCAGTCTGTCAAGAGATATGTTTGCTTCATCAATGGCCTCCCCCTCCCACCCTCCCTCCGTGCTCTGGTGGTTGCAATCGCCATGTGGACCATCCACACGATTGTCTTGGATGCCATCGCTGGATCCATCCCCACCCTCCCAGAAGCTGTCCACAGATTCCAGTCTCATTTGGTGGACCACTTTCAAGCGTGAATGTTTGGATACCTCCCACCGCATCGCTGACAGCTGGTCTCCTCCTGGTTCCCAGTCTGGTTCATCAAATCAGACCCCTTCCTCCACACGTGCTCAATAGTGGCTACGTCCCCTACACACGTTCCCTCCCCTTCCCATAAGTGGCGTTCCCGCTGGCAACAAGAGATAGCATCGCTTCTCTGGGGTGCCTCCCCTGGTACTAAGTTTTGTCTCGTCTGACTCATATTAGAAAGTGTCCGTCCCATGGTCGGCCTTCCCCACAATAGATCCATTTTTTCACTTTAGTGGTTGTGTACAGGTTCCCCTGTAGTGAGCACCACTTGTCAAAATTATGTACTAACTAATACTTACTGACTCTAATCTCCCAGGATTTGACAATCAAGAAGAAGCAGGAGTAATGAAACTAACTGCTTGTTAACAAAATAGTGTAATTTTTTAATACCACTTATATAAAACTAGGAAACTTAAAGTGATAAATAAGAAGTTTTTTAAGTGTTAGTATTGATCACAGCGCTGTTAAAAAACGTTTCTTACCAATTACTATCACTTTTAGTAATATAACTGATTCAAACAGCGTAATTTGATAATCAGCACCAGGCTAGATTAGTATGAATAATAAGGTAAAGAGATGGGTGAACGTGGTAAAGGGCAGAAGACCCGGACCTGCACCACCCAAAGGTACCAAGCGCACAGGTACAAATGAAAATCTCAGCAAAAATAAAAAACCTGTGGTGGCGCATCCCACAGGTTTTGTCAATTTTTTAGTAAAATACTGTAGTTATTTGGAAGTATCCCAATTGCAACCACTGTCATTGGTGGAACATGGGATATGAGTTTTCCTGGACATAGAAACACTGATGATGTGGGAAAAGTTTGGCGAAGCCCAACAAAAATTTTTTCTGCATGCGGTGTACTTAACAACCCATACTATCCACAAAGGTTGGGTAGATCTTGGGTTTGAAACTGTGGAAGAAGTGAATGAAGCAGCAAAGGTCAGAGTGGTACTTAACCTTCCTGACAGACAGCAATCGGTTCTGACCAAACGCACCCGTTGGTTTGAATCCAAGGATATTTTCATAATTTTTGACTATCTTCTGACCACACTGGCGCGCACAGTAGTCAAAAGTCATCTCTGAGAAGGCTTGGAAGCCTACGGAGAAATTAAACAATTCAAAATTCAACACTTCCAGCTGATGCCAATCCTTAGCATGGGGAAGGAATTAGCAATAATTTCGCTGAACCAGAATGTAGTGGAGGATATTACAAAAATTCCCCATATTGCATCCTTCACAATTGATGGGAAAAAATCCCAGCTGTTCCACGCAACAGTGGAAAGTGCACCACCCATTTGCAACCACTGCTAGGCCTTTGGGCACAAGAATCATTATTTCCCCATAAAAGAAGGCCTGAGAGAAATGGAAATCTGTGAGGAGGAAATGGGCGAAGATGACTCAGAATACGCCAAAATGACAGACACTACACAAGCCTTCAACTGGGGAGAACACAGGCAATATAAAATTATTGACCCTATTCCTCAAAAGAATGAAAAATGGCCAAACAAGCTTGCAAGCTGGCCGCGGCCAAGGCAAAGACCTTGGCAGAATCAACTATATCGCTGGAGCAGATCCAGGAAGACATGGAGGAACTCAAGTACATGAGCCAATCAGATCCTGTGGAAAACCATACACCCAATCTGACCAGTTTGAATTCAGTGGAACCCAATTTGGAAATGAATGCATAAAAATTGGGGTTCAGTGCACACCCTGAAATTGCGGAATTTAACCCAATTGGGAAGGAAAATCAACAATGGAATGTGAAAGAAAACAATGTGGCCAATAAAAATCCACAAGTGCACCACAATAACATTTTGAAACCAAGCAATGCCAAGAGAGGAGCAAGAACTACGGCGATAAGAGGCGGAATACACCCCAACTCCTACTTATGGCTATGCTCTCCACAGCAGAGGTGTAGTGGAGAGCAATGTGAGTGAGGGAGTAGGGCCAGGAGGCCCTGCTAACATCTCCTGAGGCGCATTGGGAAACTCAGTAGAGATAGGGATGCTGAACATAGCGGTACTTAAGGCCTTAACATCTGGGCCAAGAAGTTGAGTCTACTACAAAACCCACCTGTGGATATCCTATCGGTGAAGGAAACCAACTGTCCACAGGGGGAGGAGGAGGCATGGGAAAAAATGCTCCTCTCAACAATATCATTTTGGTTGCTTCACTGTGAGGTGATAGTATGCATGAACCAAAATTTCAAATGAATTAACAAAATCATTCCTGAATGGCTGCGTACTCACCATACCTTTTCATGGCACACCAAAGTGCACACAATATCTAGTGTATATGCTCTGAATGATGCGCATGATTGAAGAGAATTTTTCACAGCGTTAACACAACTAAATCTACCAGCAAATACTTTCATAATGGGAGACATGAACTGCTGGATTAATCCAGAGATGGACTGATGGCCATATGCAACGGAGATACCCCAAGGGCAAGTGGAACTCTGAGTACTAAAGGCCACCCTTGGACTATATGATCCACTGCCAAAAAGGCAACCCCTGCTACAAAACATGACACGCCCACATGTACACAATGGTACACTTGTCTCTATGTCAAGGATAGACCTAATACTCGCACCAATATTTTTCCATCACCAAATCCAAAATTTTAAGACTGCAAAGATCAAATTCTCCGACCATTGGCTTGTTTCAGTGTCTTACAAACTGGCAGAACCCAGTACCCAAGCGCCCAGATGGTGCAGAATATGCCCAGAAATTTTAGCTGACTTGGAATTTCAATCCTGGATGGAGGAAATATCTTCAACCAGGGATTTTCAAACTTCTTTTGCTCGGACCCACTAATCACCTGGGAAAACTTCAAAAAATCAATAACCCAACAAATTAAACATACATTGTTTAGAAGACACAGGGAAGTTTTAGCCATTATCAAACACACATTGGCTGAAATTGACCATCTAGAAAACAACGCATCAAGAACAGGATACAGCCATGGATGGGGTCACAAATGGGCGGAGGTTTCTGCTTGGCTAAACACCCTGATCCGCAAACACCAACAATGAGTCAGAGTCCAATATAATGCAAAAACATAAGAGCTGGAGAAACTTGTTTGAGCTACTTTTTCTGCTGATTCCACATGAGGAAAATTATGATAGCTTGCACACAGGTCCATCGACTGGACAAATCCATAGAAGAAACACCCAAAGAAGTCGCAACCAAAGTGCACAGGTTTTATATGAAATTGTTTAAATCTGAGCCAGTTGAACTAGAAAAAATCAAAAAACTCTTAGAAGCACACATATTGACACCGCGGTCCAAAATCACAATTTAACCAACCTAATATTGCGCGAAAAATTATGGGATGTAGTACGCGGTACACCAAGAGGGAAATGCCCTGAACCTGATGGGATTCCCTATGAATTTTACATAAAATATTTTACTAACATCTCCAACGTTCTTCTAGATTCAATGAACAACTGTATTATGGAAACATGCCTCCTACCTGGAGGCAAAGAAGCCTACACGGTCACTTTATTCAATATAGGAGACAGATTAGACCTATCCAACTGGAGCCCAATTTTCCTAACCAACACAGATACAAAATTTATACAAAAATTATGGCTAAACGACTAGGAGAAATTGCAACAGATGCGATAACCCCATCACAATATGTATTTGTTCCAAGAAGATCCATATGGGATAACATCCACACAGTTGCAAATGTCTGCCAGTCCAAAACCTCTGGAGCCCTTGTCTTTTTAGACCAACAAAAAACATATGATAGGGTGAATTGACCTATCTTAAAGCCTGCCTTAAAAAATTCAAGCTTAAAAATAGATTTATAAACTGGGTAATGTTGTTTACAGAGTCTGCAACCATGGCTGTGCGGGGAGCAGGCTTCTTAACCAACCCAGCTATCCCACAGAGAGGACTAAAACAAAGAGACCCCTTAAGCCCTCTACTCTACAACTTTATACTAGACCCCCTAATCTGAAATACAAACACACTGCTAAAAGGAATCAACTTCAAAGGCCAACCACCGGTCAAAACGATGGCCTTTGCTGATGATTGTGTGGTGGGCATATCCAACAATCAGACGCTTGCAGAATTGAGAAAATAATGCAAGACTATTCAGTCATAAGTAATGCATCACTCAACACTGAGAAGACGGAAATTATACTCCTAGGAAAAATTTAGACCCATTGGGCGCCATCTACCCAGGGCCAACAATATAATACAACATCAAGACTCCTGACCAGACATAGGAGGCGTAAACTAGCAACGACCTCAATGAAACTTCCATTCATCACTAAGCCAACAGCTGGCCCTGTTCGTCACTTGAGAGTATGGTTGAAAGCAGGGGGTTACGCTAACTCCGTTATGGATTATAATTATTGGACAATATAACAAAATGCATTGCCTCCTTACATGGACATCAAACAGGTCTAACAGGAAGGGCCATGGTAGCCAACTCTATGATTTTATTAATCATATGGTTCACGGCCCATGCAATCGCTTTCTCAACATCCTTTTTCAACAAAGTCCGTGCCCTATTACAAGGATGGTTATGGTCCAACCATATCCCCCCTGTACGCCTCGAAACCTCTATATGGATCTAGAAGTAATGGAGGCATGGGGCTTACTAGTTACGTAGAGCAAGCAACCCATATACTAGGATCTTGGATGGCTCAGGTGACTAGCCCAGATCTTCCAGATATACACTGGGCCAGAACAACAAGATATAACTTTACACGTGCACTACAATTTAGAAACCCAGAGCACTAGAACACATTATTCAAGTATCTGGCATCCCATCCTACAGCTGCAGGACCACATGGCACTCCTGCACATTTCAAACAAATACTCCTAGCCATGAGAAGAGCGACATGGCGGATTCACATAAATGAACAAACCAGTCACCGAGGATGCCCAAGACTAACTCATAGACAGGAGATCAATTATCAAATAGTCACAGACAACATAATAAGCAAAAGCCCAAAAACATAACCAGGATAGATTATTTGGACCATATGAACATACCCTACAACCTGGAGACCCAAAGAAGAGTATGGAGATACACACATCACCCTCTACTCCAACCCAGGATAAGAGCACATGTATGGAGGTGCATGAGGAGAGTATACCAAACATCTGAACGGTCAAACGCAAATCACACCTCATGTATAATATGTAGTCAGTATGGAAGCCTAGCCCACCTTTTAGAACAATGCCCAACATCAGTGGCGGTATGGAAAGAGGCCATGCGTCTTTTCCGCCAAGAAAAAGAACATCCATTCAGCCTAGCAAGGAACATGTTCGCTATAAACATGGACTCTCCTATCCACCCATCACTCAGGGCGCTAATAGTAGCAATAGCACTATGGACGATACACGCAATGGTACTGGAATCATTCACAGGAGCAGTGCCAACAATCCAAGAAGTCATTCATCGCTTCCACAGCCATATATTGGAACACTAACAAGTATGGCTGTTTGGACATATGACCCCCCATAATAGAAGAACAATCAACACATGGTTCCCTATATAGTTCTTAAAAGTTGATCCTTTCCTTCACACATGCTGCATCCAAGAATAAGCCAGCATAACTCCCTTCCCTACCGTCCTAATCTTGGTGATCCTGGAGACAAGAGGGGCCTTGTTCCCTCTGGGGTGTCTCTATTTATCAAATTTCATTAATTTTCTCACTATATTGGAAGTTCTTGTCCCCTGGTTGACCTTCCCCGAATAAATAAAAAGTATAAATCACAGAAATGGGTTGAAAAGAGAAACCTATTATTATCCTTTGCTTTGTATTTAAGCAATCCAAGAGTTTAATTGTGATGGGCGAGGAATTAATTATAATCTACAAGTACCCAAATTAAGGAATATTGAGTTTAAACCTATCAGAGTTCTCAGAACTCGCCTCTCTTCTTTGGAACATCTTATGGAAGATTGATAGTATGTATAACAAGTCCACTAGGCAAGTATTTAATATATCTGAGCCAATCACTGTGGAAGCAAATATTTGAACCTTGTGGAACCCCCTCCAAGCCTTTAATAGGGGGCATTCTCCACTTAGGTGTGTGAACAAATCTGTAGAAGAGATGGAGATGGACCTTGACATAACTTCCCATATTCTGCCATGGATTCAGCAATCCCTACTAATAATAATCGAACTATCTTGCCAATAAGTGGTGGAGTAGTATTAATTTTAGTTTGATGGGTTCCACTGAGATTTATCGGTGGTTTTTTGATTTTATCCTTGTTCAAATACAAAACACTCTTAACACAATATTGGAAAGTTAATTGTTCAATAGCCTTCATTAAGCTTGCCAATAGTGAAATTTCCCAATTTAAGAAAACCTGCTTAGGGGTTTGACACCAACTTGAACAACTTAGAAAGTCAGCTTCTTTAGCTCGCCAACATTCAAGCATTAAAAGAAAAGATTGCTCACAAGGCCTCCATCCTCTCGCTAAACCAGATCTGGGACAAAATGCAAGTGGACCTTGAGAGACTGATACAAATGGTTAGATCAGCAGGCCCCCCACAACTATGAGGAGACCAAAATTTCCGAGCCTTCATCAATTCCCCTCGTTAATACCTTTCTCCACTCCTCTTGTAACTAATTTTAAACCTAGTTTTAAAGATAACTTCACCCCCATCCAGAAAAGTATTGCCTCTTTCTTGTATGCATATGAGAGTTCCATAAAGGAGGCTACTGATTGGCAAAGAGGGGAGAATATACACTCCTGCCTTAACAGCACCGTTTAGGAGATTATGACTTCTCATTTTAAAGAGTGCCACACATTTAAAACAAGTTTGGACCGCTTCTTCCAAGAATTTGGCAGTAAACAAACCCTGGCCAATCAAAACAAGCGGTCAGGTGTTTCTGCCTGAATAAAGAAGAAATTCCTGTGAAGTTTTCCAGACAATTCTACGCCCAAGCGCAGCACTTAGTAAACTACAAATTGCATTGCCTTAGATGACGCTAAAAACCCCAGTCATATCCGCGTTGGGTTCTTATCCTGAGGTTTGAATGCGCATGATCTTCCAGAAAATGGTTTTATTTTGTATTTAGGAAATCAAGGAAGCACTTGACGAAATCTCTGCGTCGACCCTATACACCAAGGCCAGCACCTCTGTCTCCTCTAACCATGCTCAGGTTCATGTTATCAAGAACCAGAAAAATTTTTATTCCTAATGTATTTACTGCAAATTTTTCCATTACAGCACTAAGGCATTCTGGAAACGACTTGCCAAGGAGGTGGGAAAAAGGCTATCAGTATGAAGGACGAGGCCTCAATGCTGGCATCCGTACCATACATTAAAAATCTCCATGAGCTCTAACAACCTGGAGCTAATTTTCTGAAGAAGAAGAATTTGTACCCATTAAAAATGTTGAGCTTGATACTGCTTAATCTTCTTCTGATGAATCTCTTGAGTTTTTCACGCTATCTCCACAGTTTGGGACTATGGTTACCCACATCGCTGTAGTAATTATTAAAATTTTAGTTCTTGCTATTGTCAACTTGGTTCCTCTATGAATGTTATTTTGTCCTGATTGATAGAATGTATAAAGACAACTCTGGATTTGCTCATTACACGGAATACAGCATGGATGTTGCGAGGTTTACATAATCCATAGGGCCTATTCTTCCCTATCTATCCAATTTGGTAAGCTATATGTAAATACTCCTGACCTGCACTGGATAAATTGAGTTATAAACTTCTCAGAACTCAAATTCTATAAGGCAACTCCAAGGTTGTACACTATAATGAAGGATTTCTACCCCTGCGGGGACATCATTTTCCCCTAATCTTTGAAACCTCTAAAGACTCCAAAGGGGAGTTCAAGGCTCAGGCTTGCCTGTTTGAGAGAAAGAGCTAAATTGATTAATATTAGTATAATGGAAGGATCTCTTGAGTACGGTTTCCCCGCCTGCTGTTGATGGCCACAAAGGCATGCCAATCTATCCAATTAAGCCTATCACTATACCTCTGAAGTCCCAAGTTATTGTCAATACCTGAGTATTTTCCAAAATCTCCTCCAGATACCTTCTAAAGATCCAAAGTCTAGATAACTCAATTGCTAAAGGGGTCCTAACTGTCCGAGGATCTTAGATACCGCCTATAACAGATCTATATTGGTGTTGTTGGCAACCTTATTGACAAACCTAGGGTAGTGAGCCCTAATAGTCTCACCGCCTATGTTTGACTTCTACCATTAGAGGCTGTTGATAATGTCCACAGCTTTGGAAGTCTAAGAGATTTTGGTTTGGAGATGTCTCATCCATGGCTCTAGTCAAAAACTTTATTAGAAATAAGATTAATGAGTAACAAAAGATCCAGGTTCAAGAATTATAAGAGGAGTACTCAGACCTTTTTCTCAACATGAACTTATGATTTCAGGAAGATGAGTGAGATTTTATGACATTTTAAGACTGAAGCTCCCCCTTTCAGTAACAACCTTACTGAAAAAGTAAGGTTGAAGAAGCCCAGGTAGTAGTAGAGCTCAAAAATCTACTATAATCAGGACTATTGGTGTCTTTCCGCAGCCCTTGGGCCTGCCCTCCTATTGTTTTGAAAGAAAGATGGCAGCCATTGGGTGGTTATAGAATACCACCAACTCAACTCTATCACCAAGAAAGACAATTATCCCTTGCTCAAATTAAAGACTCTCTCTGCTTTCTCACCAAGTCGCAATACTTTTCTACAATGGATCTATCTAGAAGATATTGGCAAGTGGAGCTCTCCCCATAGACCAAGTCAAGTGTGCGTTCATAGCCAACAAAGGGCTATAAAAATATGAGAATGCCCCAGGGCCTTTGTAATGCACCAGCCACCTTCCAATGCGCCATGGACAGACTTTTAAGTGACTTGAAACATTTATGTGTACTAGTTTATCATGATAATATTAACATTTTTTAAGAACCTTTACCAAACACATAGATCATCTCAGGCAAGTTTTCCAGCGGATACGGCAATTGACATTAAAACTAAAGCCATAAAAATGCTCCTTCTTTCAGAATAAAAGGATTTCTAGGTCTTAAGGCAGGGAAAGCCTGGATAGCTCAATGAACAACAAGGTCCTGGTCATTTCCAAAATGTCCCCATAAATCCCTATGAGACGTACAAGTTTTTTTGGGGGAAGGTGGGGTATTATTTCAAGTTTATTCCTTACTTTTCCAACACCTCTGAACCTCTAGTATATTTACTGAAAAAGGGATAACCTTCCTTTGGAAAAAACAACAGCAGGCCTTTGACCTGCTATACATTTCTCTCTCCCACTCTTTAGTACTTATAAGTCCTAATTTTGACAAATCTTTCTCCTCTTTACTGATTCTAGCAATTTAGCTATCGGAGCCATACTATTGCAGCACAATGAGAACTTATTAGATCATCCTATAGCCTAATATAGTAAAGCTCTAACTAGAGCTGAATGCAATTATAGTTTTATGGAATGTAAATGCTTAGCAGTGCTAATGACCATTTAGCACTTCTGACCTTAATTATATGGGAAGCTTTTCAACATCATTAATGATCATGCTTCCTTAAAATGGCTAAAGCAAATGAAGTACCCCAATGGGAGGCTAGCCGATGGGTGTTAAAACTTCAAAACTACTTTTCCATTATTCAACAACCTGATCAAATACACCAAAACACAGATTGCTTATCTCAGCTCGACAATATTAACTCTAACAGACCCTGAAGAGTATCAATAGACAACCTCCTAATACAATCACATCTATGGAAAACTGAATCCACAACCCTTTAAAAGGATTTAGTGAAAAAATCGGCAAACCTCTAAGTCAAAAATGGCCAATTGTACAAACTTGTCCATAAATGGGTACCTTATGTATGACCTTCAGCTCAAATTAACGTCATATTGAAGGGACATTGGCAAGTTGCACAAAAGGAATTTGGAAAACATACCATTGACTCAAGACTTATTGTTATTGGGAAGGAATAATTGTTTCAAATCCAGGATGTGTTAAAGCTCTGACTGGTATGTCTAAGTCAAGATGGACCTAATCCCTAACCTCAACTTTTAGTGGTTCCACCCTGAGAACCCTCCCATAATATTTATATGGATGTTGTAGGTTCTCTCCCTCGAGCTCTTAATGGACGTTTGATCCTCCTCATAGCAGGGGGTTATTTAATTAAGTAAATTGAAGCCGTATCACTACCATCAGCTTAAAAAACCTATCACCACGTTTTTATAAAACAGGATTATCGCCCAGAATGGGTGCCTTAACATAATTCTTTCTGATAATTGGCAAAACATTTCAATTGTCTCTGGTGAATGATTTAGCCGAACTGATGGGGACCACACAGGTATTTTCCACCCACTACCTTCCTGCAACCAATGAAATGGTAGAGCGGGCAAATGGTACACCAACTGCAACTCTTGAGAAAACGATTATGACTGACCCCTTCATTGGACCCAATAATTGCATAGTGCAATTCTGGACTAAAGGGACAGTTATCTTCAAAAAATTAAGATTTCGCCCTTTCACACGTTGTATGAAAGAAATCCCCAGCTGCTTTCTAAAGTGCAGGCTATTCTTGACCAAGACTTTAAAGCCCATGAAGTCACTATGCAAAGTATTTGCAATAAAATTATTTGACTTCAGGCCCTGCTTCTGAGAACCTATCTACTACAACTAGTAGAGAAACTTAAACAGTTTAATGACAAAAAAACTTCTTCACTCCTTCCAACAAGGTGACCTAGTCCTTTTCTACCACCATCAGCTGGGAGGTTGTGATAGCAAAATCCGCTTCAATTGGTTAGGGCTTTATAAAGTCTTTTCGTGGGGCAGCAAACATTCAATTGTAGTTTTCGTTCAGGGTACTGTGGTAAGTCATGTACATGATCATTTTCTCAATCCGTTCTTCCCCCTATGCCAAGATATAGAGAGGGCGTTGTCAGGATTCCTACCTGAATTAAAAATTCAGATGTGTTAGATGAGGGATTAAAACCAAACTGTCGAAATAGCTGAAACCAATATTAGAAAATCCTTGACAAAATTTCAGCCATCTAGATATTGGGGAAAATGCCCGCCTATTATCATGTCATAATATAAGGGTTCAAACCTGATCTTGTGGAGATCAAATCCAAATTTGAAAGGAGAATAGATCTTAGCTTAGTACACATGAAAATTGACTGAGAAAAACTCCCATATATAATTTTTTTAAGCAATAAACTTTACTCTCTCTTTTCGCCACTTTTAAGTTAAATTGCCTTCCTCTATTTTATTTAAAGATTAATAATGGTTAGATTTCGATTCCATGGACGTTAACCTGAGGAAAGACTTTTAGTCTAGAAAAGCAAACTAATTTCAATATAGCATCCTGAATCTTTGGGTTTCCAGGCCTATAAATTAAATAGGGACAAGTGGTCTAAACCCTTGTTTCTGACACCCGGCCATACAAAAAAACCAAAGTGGAGGAAGCTCAAGTGGCCTTAGAGCTAAACCAACTGTTGAAGGTTGGTTTACTAATGCCTTCTAAAAACCCGTGGGCTTCTTCACTTCTATTAATTTGGAAGAAGGATGGTTGACAACATGTAGTTATGGATTATTGCCACCTAAATTATATCATACAAAAAGATAGCTATCCTCTGTCATGTAAAGATGATTTTCTTATGCTTGATGTCAGGATTCCACTACTTTTATCTATAAATCTTGCCAGCAGATACTGACATGTTGATTTGTCACCTGAGGATCGTGGAAATTGCGCTCTCATCTCAAGTGAAGGATTATTTAACCCATATGAATGTTTCAAGAGTTATATAACGCCCCAGCTACTTTTAAAAGTTCCATGGACGGACTCTATGGCGATCTAAAACGCTCCTGTGTGCTAGTAGTTAAATATTCTTATCATTATAAAAACTTTTACCAAGCACCTAGATTACCTCAAGCAAGGTTTTCAGCAGTTATGGCAATTATCATAAGAACTAAAGCCATCAAAATCCTCTAGCTTTGATAGTGAGTTGTATTTTTTGGGCCATAAGGTAAGTAAAGCCAAAATATCTCCTATGGGTGACAAGGTCTTAACCATTGCTAGGGTGTCCCCCTAAATCCATATAAGATGTACAAGTTTTATTAGGGATGGTGGGTTATTATCACCAGTTTATTCTCATTTTTTCAAATATCTTGAACCTCTAGTGTATTTACTGAAGAAATGGATACCCTTTTAGTGGAAAGAAGAGCAACAACAGGCCTTTGACCTGATAAGAATCTCTCTACCACTCTCCAGACTTATTCATCCAAATTTTGGTAAACCCTTTCTCCTTTTTACTGATGCTAGCAATATAGAAATCGGAGCTATACTATATCAACATGAAAAAAACTTAGTGACCCATCCTATCGCCTACTATAGAAAGCCTTAAATAAAGCTGAGCGCAGCTATATCACTACAGAACGCATAATGTTGGCGATCCTACTGGCCATAAAGAACTTCAGACCTTACTTATATGGGAAACATTTCACCATAATCACTGACCATGCTTACATGCAATGGCTACTGCAAATGAAGAACCCCAATGGGAGATTATCCCGATGGGCATTAAAACTTCAAAGCCATGACTTAGCATTATCCATTAACCAAGGCCTATACACCAAAAGGACGATTGCTATCCCATCATCCCAAATAAATTTTAACTAACCCTGAAGAGGATCATATCTCAACCTCCTAACACAATCACATTTATGCCAGGACGAATCTCCAACCTTCAAAAAAAAATTTAGCAAAGAAATTTGCAAATCTTAAAGTCAAGGGTAGCCAATTATGCACATTTGCGTCCAAAAAGTGGGTGCCCTATGTTTGACCTTCAGCTCAAACAAACGTCATATTGGAAGGACATCTATAAGTCAGCCATGGGGAATTAGGATAACCTACAAGTAGCTTAAGACTCAATGTTATTGAAAAGGAATGCTTGTTTCAATCCAAGATGTATTAGAGTTCTGCCTGGTATGTAAAAGTTAGTGGACCTAATCCCTGACCTCAAAATCCAGTGGTTTCACCTGTGAACCCATCTAAACAATTATTTGACGTTGTAGGACCTCTCCCTTGAGCCTCTAATGGTCAATAATTCCTCCTTTAGCCGTGGACCATTTAACTAAGTTAAACAAAACTGTATTTGAACCCTCAGCTCTGGCAAAGGCTACCGCCATGTTTTTTATAATCGGATTATCAACCAACATAGGTTCCCTAACATCATTCTTTCCAATAACGGGAAAAACTTCTTATTGACACTGGTGAAAGATCTAGATGAACTGACAGTGACTAAACAGGTCTTCTCCAATCCCTACCATCCTGAAACCAATAGAATGGTAGATTAGTTAAATGGTACTCTAACTGTGACTCTATAGAAAATGGTTATGACTGACCCCCTTCATTGGACCCAATATTTGCATAGTGCAAGTCTAGCCTACTAGAATAGATACCATCAAATTAATAAGATGTCAGACCTTGAAGCATTAAACGGAACAAATCCCCACCTGCCTTATAAAGTGCAGGCTATGCTTGACCAAGCTACTCCCCAAAGCCCTGAAGTCATTATGCGAAGTTTTGGCAATGAGTTTTCTGACATCAGGCCCTACTTCTGAGATTCTATATGCTACAACTAGAAGAAAAACTTAGCAATTTAATGATAAGCATGACCCCCTGCACACCTTCCAACAAGGTGACCTAGTCCTTTTCTACCACCATCAGCTAGGAGGTTGTAATAACAAAATGGGCTTCAACTGGTTGGGGCTTTACAAAGTCTTATAAGCGGGGCAACAAACATTCAATTCAGAGTTCGTTCAAGTTACTGTGGTAAATCATGTACATAGTCATTTTCTCAATACGTTCTCCCCCTATGCCAAGATCTAGAGGGGGCGTTGTCAGGATTCCTACCTGAATTAAAAATTCAGATTAGTTGGATGATAAGATTAAAACCAAGCCGTCAAAATAGCTGAAACCATTATTAGGGATAATTTCCATTAATTTACTAGACATCTTGACATTGGGGACAAACCCCAACTAATGCGGTTATATATTACTTGCCTCAAACCCCTAATATTAGGGGTTCAACCTGAGCTATGGGCGAGAAAATCCTATTTGACCAAGTAACTAAGCCTGCTACAAAATCTCCAACTTGAAACAAATTTTGATCTTAGATTGGACCACTTGGAGATGACTGGGTAACCTCCCTGATCTCCTTTATAAAATTCTAACCTAAGCAAATAAAGATTACTCTCTTCTTCGCCCATTTAAGTCAGATCAGGCTACC
Organism: Massospora cicadina; assembly: GCA_022478985.1. Classification (NCBI taxonomy): domain Eukaryota; kingdom Fungi; phylum Entomophthoromycota; class Entomophthoromycetes; order Entomophthorales; family Entomophthoraceae; genus Massospora; species Massospora cicadina. Next base: position 47,965 of record JAKSZP010017569.1, read on the forward strand.
TCTATTAACTTAGAGAAGATTTATATTGGAATTAAAACTGGCGTAGTATCTGGAGTAAAGACTTTTTGACCAAGAAAAGCAAATAGGTATACAACACCCAAGAGCTTCAAGCCATCTGGTTTATAGATTAAAAAGTGACAAGAGGTCTAAACCCATGATCCTAACAGTCCTCAAACCCACAGAAATTTCCCAGCAGTTAAAAGCTCTGTTAAGAACATCCAGAAGTTAAATCATCAAGTTCAGCAACAGTTGGCCAAATAAATGATTGCAGCCAAGTAGTTTTCAGAGATAAAACGTCATGTAGCATAACACTAGCACGCAAGTAATTTGGTAAGCTATTGCCAAGAAATTGATTCTTAAAGTACCTTGTTATAAGTCGTCTTACAATGAGCAGGTCCTCTCCTAACCCTAAAAAGGCTTGAACAGTTCATCTTAACATCTCAACTTACCCAATCATTATGATATTCACATATCTATTCATGCTACTCTTTATCTCCATTAAAAGGAAAAAACCTTGCAAAAATCAAACCTGTGTATGGTGGAGGGCACCCCAAATTTTGAGGTGGATGAGATTTTGCGTACTTAACAAGTCAAATGTAGCATACAATATTTGATGCCATGGAGAAATTACCCAGTTTATAAAGTTAACTAGGTCCCCACCAGGGGTTGTTCCAACTTCAGAAGCTTATTAAAGAGTTTCATAAGCACACCTAAAATCATAAAAACTATCCCAACCTAAGTCAGATGCCGTAGTAACAATTACACTACCAGTCCCACATAATAATTATTTCTTGGTAAATGCCCTAAAGAGTGGTAAGACATTGTACTTCTAGGAAAAAGTAATATAATGTTCAACTGAAGCTCAAAGCTGGATAGAAATTTTAACCTTTTTTAAACCCAATGAAGGCACCAACCTAAAGGCGCTACCATTGTCTAATTAGATGATCTGGGACATAATGTGAGTGAGCTTTGAGTAATGATGTTCCTCTTTAAATCCCCAGCTCACAATCAAATCCCATTCACAAAACTTTTAATATATCTGATTAATCAGAATAGTATATGGAGATTCAAAAGCTCTGTGTCGAATTTAGACATTTATTTAAAGTGATGCTACAAAATCATACTACCCTTCCAAACAGAGGGCTCAACTAGGAGTATCCTCATATGAAAAGAATCTGATATCTAAGATATCTTAAGTGAAAAACCTATAATAAAAAATCTTGAATACTCCCTAAGCTTGAAAAGAAAGATGAGAGATGGAAATCAAGTCAACAAGTTTGGATGGCATCAAAGTGAAGTCCAATGTTAGAAAAGGGGATAAACCATTTCAAAATAGAGTTTTTCGTTAATTCTATTATTATATACCATCAGATTATACTGTCTAAAACTCCATTCAAATCTGTCAAAAATAGCAATTGTTCCAGTTCAGGTCAAAATCTTTCATTAATCCCACTTCACAATTTGCTTAACCCTAAAACCCAGAAACCTGATAATGGTAGGGTGTTAAATTAATTTTTACATTATTCAATTATATTAAGCTTATAAAAACTTTTTATTTTTTATAATAAACTTATGGTTCAGTTCTGAAAAATTAAAGCCATTTAAGTTTAAATTTATTTGGAGAAGGCTGAACAGGGGGCGGAAAATTCCAATAAGACACTAAACAACAAAAAACTTCCTTGAGAGGAGGGCACCCCAGAGAAGTAGGCGCTATCTCCTGTTGCCAGCGGGAACGCCAAGAGAAGGGAGGGGGTAACGTGTGCAGGGGCATGCTCCACTATTGAGCACGTATGTAGGAAAGGGTCTGAAACTATGAAATAAACTGGGAACCAGGATGAGACCAACCGGCGGTGACAGGGTGGAAGGTACCCAAACATCAACGCTTGAAAGTGGTCCACTAAGTGCGACTGGAACCGGCGTAGAGCTTCCTGGAGGGTGGGGTGGAGCCTGAGATAGCATCTAAGACAATCGTGTGTATAGTCCACATAGCAATTGCAACTACCAAGGCATGAAGGGAGGGTGGAATAGGGGAAGCCATTGATAAAGCAAACCTGTCCTTAGACAGGCTGAAGGGCTGTGCCTGATCCTGGCGAAACTGACGTTGCACCTCACGCCATATCACTTTTGATGGAGGGCACTCTTCCAGGCGGCGAACCAGCGTTCCATACTGGCCACACATGACACAGGATGAGTGCAAAGTGTTAAAGCGTTTGATAGTACATTATACCTGTCTTAAGCAGCGCCACAAATGGGAACAAATATGCAGTTGCAGAAGAGGGTGGTGGGCGTACTTCCAAATGGCTTTCTGGGTATCTAGGGGGTAGGGGATGTCCATCATGTCCAGGTAGTCCACCCTGGCCATAGTAGGAGGTTGCATGGGTATCACTATATTTAGAATGGAAGCTCTTGTACCTCCTGGGTGAACTGAGGTGAGGGATGCCCCCTCTGGGCGGTGTACCCACAGATGCGAATTCTCCACTCAGCGCTCTGCATGAAGAGGAGGATCTTTTGAAGTGGGGCGAAGTCCCATGTGGGCCAGCAGCAGAAGAATGTGAGGCAAGGTACTTTAACAGAGAGTGAGGGTGGGGAGGATTGGTGAGGCCCAGGGCACAGGAGAAGTTGGAGCGGGCTGCACAGGACCAGTGCTGGGCTGAGATTGTAGGGTTAGTGACGGCAGCGATCCAGGTGCCAAGGATTTTGGCAGCATGGGCCTCAAAGTTGAGCAGACCCATACCACCACTTAGGCGAGGGCCAAATATGACATCCAGGTGCACTGGTAGTGGGCGGCCTAACCAAAGCCACCCTTGCAGAAGGGCATATAGTGACTTATAGAAACAAGGGGAAAAGGCGATAGCATGGGCATCAAACAAAACTTTAGAGAGGAGCATAGAGTTGGCTAGCACTTTGCCTGTAAGGGTGGTGTGATGGGCTTTGAGGGAAGTTATGCATTTCGTAATGCTGTCCAGGATATGGTTTTCTATCAACATAGAGCCATACCCTCCTGGCTTCAGCCATACCTCCAAATGGCGGACAGGGCCATCGGTGGGGCGTGGCACAAAGGGGAGTATGATTGGGGCGGAGTGGGGTGGGCAGGGCAAGCGATCTTATGCGCTAGTTGACAGGGAAGGTAGGAAATGGGGCGCTGGGGCCCAGTGAGCTTGATACCAACCAAGGAGAACAATTTTGATTTTGGAGGCGTTGAGTGCTGCATTACTTACCCTGGAGTAAATCTGGATAGTATCTTCAAGCGCGCGTGCATAATGATTGTTAGACACCCCAACCACACAATCATCAGCAAACGCCAACATCTTGACAGGGGCTTGGCCTTGCACATGGACCCCAGTAAGGCGGGCTTTCGCATTTCTAAGAAGTGGGTCAAGGATTAAGTTATACAAGAGTGGGCTAAGAGGGTCCCCTAGACGTAGTCCCCTTTGAGGGCGGACTATATCCGTGAGGAAGCCTGGACCACACACAGCCATTGTGCGGATTCTGTTAGCAACATCACCCAAATAATGAAGCGAAGGGGAGGCAGAACTTGTGGTGCAGGCTTTGAGATAATCCCAGTTGAATATATCATAGGCCTTCTGCTGGTCTAAAAACACAAGTGCTCCGGAAGCTATGGATTGGCAGAGTTGGCTATGGTGTGGATACTGTCCCAAATTGACCTTTTGGGGATGAAACCGAATTTTTCAGAGGAAATGAGAGCAGAGGCAGCAACCACTAAACGAATAGCCATGATTTTAGTAAAAAACTTTCGTGTCTGTGTTAGTGAGTGAAATGGTGCGCCAGTTGGCCAAGTCCAGCTTATCCCCTTTCTTGTACAATGTAATTGCGAAGGCATCTTGCCCTCCAGGTAGTAGGCGCGTTTCCAGAAGGCATTGGTTCAGAGAGGCAAGCAGCAAGGAGGAAAATCTTTGAAATACTTCTTATAGAACTCATAAGGGATGCTGTCTGGGCCTGGGAATTTTCTGTATGGTGCACTGCAAACGGCAGACCAGAGTTCATCCCAAGTAATCATATTCATCAACTCCAAGAATTGGTAAATGGTGCAGATGTGTGCACTTTAAAGATAATTTTCAATTTTAGCCGGCGGAATTGGATCAGATCAATATAATTTTAAGTAATAAATTTTTGTATTTTGATCGCCACTTCAGCCAGAATATCCGTGATGGAGTGGTCTGGCCTACGCACCTGTGTGCAGGCCAGACTCTGGCGTGGTGCAATTTTTTTTGAAAAAGTAAGCGGAGCACATATCACTTGATGTAATATGCTTTACTTTATGGTGAACACAAATCTGGTGCTTATGTTGTCTTACCAGTGCGTTTAGGCAGGTGTACACTTCTTCCCACTTATGACCCCAAGCTGAGCTGTAGCCTGCAGCGGGGACATTAGACTCCAAGTGGTCCAACTCTGCCAGCGTGCACAAAATGACTGCCAAGGCAGCCCATGAGTGGTGGGATGAGAGGTGGAGAGCCTGGAAGTTTGTGTTCGCCTTGAAGGTTGGCCAGGTGAAAATTGGGTCTGCACATAATGGTGTGACCAACTCTGGAGCTGAGGTCACTGATTCCACCTACGAGGAAAATCTTGGCAATGCTATTTTGGCTGGGTGGAGTTTGCACCATTTTGGCACCAGGGCTGCTGTATTGGACAAACGGAAGGAAACTGATACCATCATGTGGTTGGAGAAATCGATTTTTGTCATAATGAAGTGGGATATTTGGGTTTTAAATTTCAATGACGTGAGAATAAGGTCAATGCAGGTCATGGACTTTAGCTGGCCATTGTGTACGTAGGGGCATGATATGTTAGTGTGTAGCAGAGCATGGTGTGGCAAAATATCAAAAAACCCTAGGATGGCTTTGATAATGAAAAGTTTAACGTGCCCCTGTGGGTTTAAGCGGTGAGAGACAGCGGTCTGTGGATGGGTTCATCCAGCAGTTCATGTTGCCAACGATGAGTGGGTTGAGGGGTAGCAGAAGGGTTTTGACTTCCAAGAAAAATTCACAATGTTCTTGCACACAAGTTGGTTGTAAATGTTAATGATAGCATGCACTTCGTTGTCCCATGAAAAGGTGACAACAAGGATGCGGCCTTTTAGGTATGTCTGATGAAATAAATTTAAAAATATGGTTCACTTTAGCTAGCACCCCACAGTGTATAGACCAAAAGGAGAGGGAATGGGGGATCATGGTTTTCCATGATTCCTAAGTACCGCGCGGACATTGGGTTTCCTGAATGGCCAGGATGCCCACAGGTAAATTATTATGTAAAAAACTCAGTTAACTAGCCCGGGACAGTGAGGCCTTGAGTTTAGCGATGTCCAATGTCCCTAAAGCAAAGGATCCCCCCATTGCACCTTAGGTGCGAGGGGAAGGGCACCTGTGCCCTTCAGCCTTCTCTTTTTCAGCATGTCACTGTATGGCAGTGCTGGTATTTTGTGCTATGGAGTATGTGTTGGAGTGGGAAGCTTTAGCAGTGAGGTTTGCATTGGCTTTTTCCTTCTGTTTTTTCCCCACTGTGGGATAAGGTTTTTGCGGTGTGTGCATTTGTGGTGCACCAATGCTTGGAGGTGGAGTTTCAGCAGGATTAGTGGTGAGCGACTTAGTCCCAATCAATGCTTGGGCGCATTGTTTGGGTGAAACTGACTCACCCATCAGGTTTTCAGCTTGGGTGGACCAATCATCTTGGGTGGACCAATCTGATTGGTTGAGGGAATTGCGAGATGCTTCCACCACAAAAGTCTTGATGTCCTCCTGGAGCTGGGCTGGCAGGATCGCAGATGTGGTCTTGGCCACCTCCTTGGCCACCGCCTTGTGGGCCTGTTTTGCCTTCTTCCACTCTTGTGGGGACACTGGTTTTAATAGAATGTAGCAGCCTTGAGCTCCCCATGGGAAGGCTGCATTGGTTTCTAGTGCTAGTTCATAGTGGGCGTCTGCAATGCACATTGCATCTGAGAGAATTTTGGTTTGTGTAATGCCCTCCTTGGAGGGGCAGGTATGGTCCTTGTGGCCAAAAGCGTGACAGAAAGTGAAGATAGAAGGCGCGCTATCCATGGTGACCCTGAATGGATGGGTGTTTTGCCCATTGATTTGACATAAGCGATGTGTGGGATTTGGGTTAAATCCTCCTCTATCCCCGCAGGTGGGGTGAGAACAGAAATCACTTGGCCTGTGCACAGGTTGGCATGAGCATAAAGTGCTGCATTTTGAAGGATATTATTTCTCCATATATGGCAAGCCCAGTCTTCAGGTGGTGCTCTAGCACAGTGCGCTTGACCATTGTAGGTAGGAAGTCAAAAGTCATGAATATTTGATTAAATTTAGTCCAGCGGGTGCGCTTTAACTTGACTAAATGTTGACCATTTGGGAGTCCACTACTACTCGCACCTTTGTGGCTTCATCCGCTGCTTCCTTATTTTCAAAGCCATTATCCAGCCAACCACATGGCATGGATTGGGGTGCGACGTACACCTCGTTCTGAAAATGTGTGTGTACATATCCACAAAACATATCCCAAAGCACCATTTTGCTGAATATCCAGGAAAAAATTACCCCATTTTCACCAGTGATAATGGTTGGGAGTGCGGCATATTGATGGACTAGTTGCAGTGCGCTTGCCAGGCCAAGATGACCAGGGAAATGGTAACCGCCAGTTTTTTTATTACTAATTTTATTTATTCCGCCAGACTCACCAGGGCATTTACAAAACTTGGTTGTCTTGGGCCAACAACTGTGCCCTTAACTTTACTCGCCCAATATCTCCTTGACATTGGGCGCCAACTAATCTCCTTGATGAGATTATCAAACTTTACCTAGACTTATAGTAATTTGTTGCAAAATTGGTTGCAATGAGAAAAAAAAAATTCTACATGTCAATTTTTTACAACAATAAAGCCATTTAAGGATATCATATTTCAAATCCATTTAAGGAGAACTCAGGGGTAATCTTCTTACCAAACCGCCAAAGTAGTAACTCTAACAATATCAGAAAACCTATAACTTTAATTTTAACTTCATTTATACTTGTAAAGAAATCCCTAAACCCTATCCCCACTTCACTTTACTCAACTCTCACTGATATGGCGCCAGTTGGGAGTTTGTGTTTAATATTGTGCTTGTTGAGGCCCCATGTTCAAAGACCATTTTTGTCTTGTCACGCTCCATTATCAAAATTATCTCCAGAGGGTGACTGAAAATTCTTGTTGCTCTAGTTGTTAAATGCAATAAATTTTAATCAACTTTAAATCTTGTTTGGCATCCTTGTTCATATTCAAGAAAAAATCCATGCTAGCACAAATAAACAATCTCCTTGAAAAAACCAGTGAAGGAATATCATATTCCTCTTTGTACAAGTTGATGCCATGTTAGGGATAGTCAATTTACTTATGTGAAGATTTTAAGTGTAGGATGACTTAGAATATTCTTTTTTATTCTATTGATTCTTTTCATGAGTCGTCTTTAGCTTTTAGATTCATGACGTGGACCTTTGGCTTTGCTATACTATAGATACAATGAGTAATGTAATGCCCATACCTTACATTGGTGACAATTAATAGAGGAAACTCTAGTTGATCCAGGATATGAAAAAACTATATTCAGATTGCTTTTTCAGTATTTGGGTCTATTATGATAGTCTAAATAGTCACATTATCTCTAGTTAGGTGCATTTTTAGTGGCAGTGCAGCAGCATAGATAGTTTTCCCTTTGTGTTATATTTTGTTAGCATTTAGGATTTAGCATTATTCAGTATAATTCCTTATAGGGTAACGGGATTTATGAAGAGCAATTTTGACATTAAAATACTCAGAACAATGTCTCTATATACCACATAAACTTGAAATAAAATTAATTGCCAAATAAAATATGTTCATCTTTTTGAATGAGAATTTAATAAAAACAAACCTCCAGGAGGTAATGAACTATGATTTTCTAAACACTTTAATAATGTCCTTGGCATATGTATAGGTCTGTCAGCTTCTCATTTTAGGCAAAATGAGTTCTTGTCTCTCTGAATCCATAGCTTTTATCAGGTTAGACGGTTTGGATTTCATTTACACCTTCATGCTATCCTTAAACAGCTTAATGAAAATGCAGATGTTTACCTTCATGTCAAATTTGAGCAGGTTATTTATGTTGATATGAAGATAGCTGACATTCTCACAGTTTCCAATTAGTATGTGGCAGCCATGGTAAACCTCTATGTTAAAAGCATGCAAAGCGATAAAAAAGAAGGCTAGGGCTACTGAAGCAGTGCAAGCTGAGGTAGCCTGAGTAGATCCAGGTTAAGTTACTGATGTGGTATATGCTTTGACTTTTGGTGTGGTTAAGTAAGCTAAGACAGCTGGTATATTTAATGCAGCTAACCCTTTGTTGTTAATGGAATCCGATTATGTTGGAATGTTTTTTTGTATTGAAGTATATATCTTAATTTTTTTAGAATTCTAGTCTTGTCTTCATAATTTGAGACTATCCATAATCTCATTATAAAATTGGTTTGTCATGGCGGTAAGGTGTCAGCGCTCTTCCTAAACAATTTTTCAACATGTGAAAGCTTGCAATTAGAAGTAGAGATTTTAGCTTTCAATTTGATGTTTTCTTTGGACTATTTCTTTACTTTTTTCTTTTTAAGGCCGAGAACCTGAAGAGAGATGAATCACTGTATTGATTATTTTTGGATCTCATTGTACATTCATATTTTTTTGTTTATGTCAGTACTTTGTCAGCTGATTTCTGAATATTTCCTTATTTTTTAAGTTGATAATCATGGTCTATTGTAAGACCCATGACTTAGCTAATGTATCTGTCTATAGTCTCACTAAGTTGATAATTCTGCTATAAGTGTGATGGTGAGATCCTTAGTCTGAAAAACTTTATGATTAATGTATGCTTCACTTTTCCTAAGGATATTTCTCAACCTGAGTGCATGTTTGTTTATGTTAGCGGCCCAATAGGGTAGTACCCCTTATTATCCTTAATTCCAGGGATGATATGGAATATATTGGCTTAGTTTGGACTGCAAGCTCTTCCATTAATTGATGAAAATATTTCATATAGTGCTAATTTTATTATAAACTAGCAGTATATCTTGGAAGGTGTTGTTTACCATTATTATCAATAGCATATTCTCCTGTTGTCACAACTCCATAAACATAGCTAATATACCAATTTATTTTATGTTGATAGGATTTTTTATTTGTTCTTGTAGAATGAGAGGGTGTAATTATTAAATCACTTAATCCTATCTGATCTTAGGGTTAAATCTTTCAGATCATCTTAGCAATTGTTCATTTTATGGAAAAGCCAGTATTCTGATATAGGATTTCTGGATACTTGTATTTTTGAAATATCTCAGTTGTGCTTCATTTTCATCTGGGCTAGTAAATTAGCCCCCATGTAAAAGCCATTTTATAATTCCATCAATTATTACACTAGAGACATTAGATACCCAAGCTAAAACTTGAAAGTTGAGTGATTTGGTGGGAATTAGCTCAAAAACATAAGTATCGTCTTTATTTGAACACTAAGTTGGAATTTGTCTTATCTACCTTCCCATAATTCCATGAGTTTGTGAAAAGGCCTTTTAGTTTCAAATGAGAAGAAGTTTGGTCATTGATTCATTACCTTTTGTAATGTTATTTATATAATTTTAAAGGTTCCTCTATAGTGAGCAAATAATGCTGAAATTGGTGCAGTGGTGTTTCAATATATATAATTAAAAAGGTTGGACATTACACTTTGTATCTCAGTATAAAGACAGGATTCATTTAAAGTATGATGGTAAGATAACTGAATATACTTAGTAAAAGTCCTGTTGGCATATTGGGATGAAAGTTTGTTAATTGGCGCTTAGACGTTATATTTCTGCTGCACATGTAGATTGCACCTTTATAAAAGAATCTATTAAAGATAGTTTTCATTTTCACCCGACTAGCCCTATATTTAAATAACAAGTTTTTATTAAATTAAGTACATCAACTTAAGTATTAAATTTTATAGTGGCTATGAGGCGGCAGGTTATAGTCTTTATTGTGGTAAGCATAAAAAGCTATTACAAAAACAGTACCCTTAAAATGGCAATCTCTCATAGATATGCTCTCTAACTCCCAAAGGTTCTCATTGGTGAAAATTTATTGCTAAGCAGCTCTTAAGTAAGGTAGAAAAGTTTCATAATAATTATAAAAGGTTAATGAAACAAATTATTAGGCCTAAGTGAATTTACATAATAATAGCAATCAGTTCATTGCAACTGAGACACTATCAAAATAACTGAAGAGTATAAAATCTTTTTGATTAAAGAGTTTTATGCCACTTTTTCTCTTTCATTGAAATCACTTTTGCAACCCATTAAATTCAAGTCTGAATCTAGTTTGATAATCTCATAGAGGAGATTAGTCTGCGCCCATGTCAGGGAGCAGTTGAGCAAGTAAGGTAAGAGGAGCAGGTGGGAGGCCTGCAACCTCAAACGTTCAAAAACGCCCCGGAGAAACTGGTAGAATAGAAATTTTTTAGAAAAACTGGCATCACTATTTCCCTGGAAATCCTCACTTGGCAAGCACGATGCAACCACTATATTAATACGCCGCACTCCCAGCCACTTTCGTTGGTGGAATATGGAGTCCGCGTGTTTCTAGACATCCAACAAATGGCTTTATGGGAAAAATTTTGTGGGGATGTGCACACTTTTTTCCCAACCGCAGTGTACAACGCACCTCACTCCATATCACGCGGTTAGCTGGACTAGGTTTCAAAAACAAAGAGGCAGCAGACGAGGCTGCTGCGGTGCGCATAGTGGTCAACCTCCCTGAAGGGCAATGGGTCATTAAAAATAAAATGCACTAGATGGACAAAATTCAACCAAATTTTCCTCACGTTTGACTTCTTGCCTACTATGGTAAAACGTGACATTTTGGAGCAACACCTGAAAGATGGTCTCACCATCTACGGCGAAATACAATCTTTTGAAATGCAATGCTTTACGCTGATGCCACACCTGTGCACCAGCAAAGCCATTGCAGTTCTGACCCCCAACCGAGGAGATCGCAAAGGACCTAACCCAGATCCTGCACTCCACTTTTATTAATATCAAAGAGCATACCACCCACCCTTTCCGGGTAACTGTGGACAGCGTACCCCCCATCTGCACCCACTGTGACGCGTTTGGCCATAAGGCACATGCATGCCCCACCAAGAAGGGCGTCACATTCCAAGAGCACCCCTCAGCGGCCATGGCCAGCGGAGAGGCGCACTACAAACCAACTGTAAGCACCAAAGAGGCTTTCCCATGGGGAGCCCAAGGCTGCTACCTACTGGTAAAGCTTATTTCCCCACAAGAGCAGAAGAAGGCCAAGCAGGCCCGCAGGGCCACGGCCAAGGAAGCGGCCAAAGTAACCACCGCTATCCCACACTCCCAACGCCAGGAGGATATTGAAACCTTCGTGGCAGAAGCAAATTGGGAATCCATCAACCAATCAGATTGGGAAGACCATGCTGATTGGGCCACCCAATCTGAGGATCCGATGGGGGACTCAATCTCACCCAATCATTGCAACCAAGCTCTGGTTGAAACCAACTTGGGGCCCATCCTATCCAAAAAAAAATTTTGACCCACTCAACGGTGCACCAAACTCATCCATACCACAAAAATTTGTCTGACGTCGGGGAAACAAAAAGTGAAGGCAAAAAGCCAACCTAAACCTTTCTGCTAAAATCAACAAAAATACTGATAGGGTTGCTGTAAACACCCACACTGCTGTGAAGGCCTGTGGGGATCTAGAGGAGGCTAGTGGGCCAAGGCGTCCACCCCTCGCACCTAAGGTGCAATGGGGGAAACCTTCACTTTAGGGACATTGAATACCGCCAGACTCAAGGCCTCGCTGTCCCGGGCTAGGAAACTGAGTTTTTACAACAAAAGTTACCCTTGGATATCCTAGCCATCCAGGAGTCCTACTGTCTGCGAGGTTCTGAGGAGGCTTGGAAAACAATGCTCCTCCCATCCCTATTATTTTGGTCAGAGCACTGTGGGGTGCTAATTCAGAAAAATAATTTTTTTAAATTTTTATTATAAGAAACCTTCCTCAAAGGCTGAGTCCTCATTGTCACTTTCTTGTGCGCTGACATGGTACACGCTATCATCAACATCTATGCCCTAAATGGTGCATGAGAGCATCAGGAATTTTTATTGTCAGTCAAATCCCACCTGCTACCCTCAGACCCTTTTGTAGTTGGTGACATGAACTGTTGGCTAAACACTCCAAAGGATCGGTGGCCTTCCTCCTCCCACGCTCCCCCAGGGCCATGTTGAACTTTGTATTCTAAAGGCCACCCTTTGGTTAATGGATGCGCTGCTGCAGCAAGCCCCGCTGCTCAAGAACATGATGCGCCCCCATGTCCACGACGGCCAATTAAGGTCCATATCCTGCATCAACCTTATCCTTATGCCAGTAAGATTCCAACTCCACATATCCCACTTTAAAACAACAAAAATGGAATTCTCCGACCATCAACTGGTCTCAATAACCTACCACCTACCTGTCACAGCTGCTAAGGCCCCACATTGGTGCAAAATCCACCCCCCCACGAGCTCGCGTTGCCAGGATTTTCCACGTGGGTGGAATCAGCAACTTTGGCAAAAGAGTTTTCTGCACCATTTTGTGCAGACCCCATTTCCACATGAGCAACTTTCAAAGAAGATACCATCCGCCACGCTCGCCACCTCTCCTCCAGATGCTCACAAGCCACATCAGCTGTTATTTCGCATGCTCTGGCAGAATTGGCACACCTGGAGTCCAACATCCCGGCTACAAGATATAGCTCTGCATGGAGCTGGAAGTGAGCGGAGGCAGCAGCTCACCTCAATGCACTCGAAAGGCAACACAAAATCAGGTTTGTGTTCAGTACAGGGCCAAACAAATCACAAAAGGCGACAAGTGCACCGCATATTTTTTTAAAAAAAATTTGCACCATGCCAGAGTGTGGCCTGCACACAGGTGCGAAGATCAGATGATTCCATTGTGGATACATCAGCTGAAGTGGCAATCAAAGCATAAAAGTATTACTCCAAGTTGTACCAATCTGATCCAATTCAGCCAGCTGAAGTGGCGGAATTTCTTAACTGAGCCCACATCCACACCGTTTCCTGATACCCTGAAATAATGAATTTGATTACTCTGAACGAATTATGGACAGCCATTCGCGGTGCACCAAACCGAAAATGCCCAGGCCTGGATGGCATTCCATATGAATTCTACAAAAAGTACTTCAAATAAATATCCCACTACTGTTGGCCTCACTTAACCAGAGTCTTTTAGAAATGCGCCTCCTGCCAGGAGGACAAAAGGCCTTCACTGTCACACTCTTCAAGAAAGGGGACAAGCTAGACTTAGCCAACTGGCGCCCCATTTCTTTAACTAACACGGATACAAGAATTTTAACTAAAATCATGGCTAACCGTTTAGGGATTGTAGCATCTGCCACCATCTCCCCAGAACGATTTTTCTTCATACTCAGAAGGTCAATTTGGGACAACGTGCACTCTGTGGCCAACGCGTGCCAGTCCACAGCCTCTAGGGCACTTGCATTCTTAGACCAACAGAAGGCCTATGATAGAGTAAACTGGGAACACCTCAGGGCCTGCCTCCATCAATTCCGCTTACCCCCTCGCTTCATCAACTGGGCGATGCTGCTCACGGAATCTGCAACAATGGCCGTACATGGCCCTGGCTTCCTAACGGAAGTAGTCCGCCCTCAAAGGGGCTTGCGACAAGGGGACCCCCTTAGCCCACTCTTATACAACTTCAGCCTTGACCTACTACTTCGAAACGTGAATGCCCAACTCACTGGGGTCCATGTGCTAGGCAATCTTCAGTCAAGATGATGGCGTTTGCAGACGACTGTGTGGTTGGGGTGTCTAATAATAAAGATGCACGCGCACTTGAAGCTCTCATCCAGGAGTATTCCCAGGTAAGTAATGCTGCACTTAACGCCTCCAAAACTGAAATCATCCTCCTTCGTCGGTATCAAAACTGCTGGGCCCCTGCAACCAGTGCCTAGTCTGGCCCATCTGCTCACACACGCGCTCGCCCTCCCAGCTCACCCCACACCGCCCCACTGGTGCTCCCCTTTGTGTCACGCCCTACCATAGGGCCAGTCCGCCATCTGGGCATGTGGGTGGAGGCAGGCGGATATGCATCAGCAGTAATGGAGAGTCATATTCTAGACAACATGACGAAGCGCATCGCCTCCCTCAGAGCCCACCCTACTTCCCTTACTGGCAGGGTCGTTTTGGCCAACTCTTTGCTCCTCTCCAAAATTTGGTTTGGAGCCCACACCATCCCCTTCTCCCCAAGCTTCTTCAAATCCTTGCATGCCCTGCTGCAAGGATGGCTATGGTCAGGCCGCCCTCCACCAGTACGGTTAGAAGTCATGTTTGGCCCTCATCAGCATGGTGGTATGGGCCTGATTGACTTCAGAGCCCATGCGGCCAAGATCTTGGGTACCTGGATTGCGGCCGTCGCCGCCCCTACACTCCCCTCCCAACGCTGGTCCCGCGCGGCCCACTATAACTTCTCCCACGCCTTGGGCTTCAACAATACATCGAACCCCCACTCCCTGATGAAATACCTGGCTTCACACCCATCGGCCACAGGTCCTCACGGTACTAAAACCCATTACAAACGAATCCTACTCCCCATGCGGAGCGCTGAGTGGAGAATTCATATTAGCAGACATACAACCTGAAGAGGCCGCCCCTCTCCTCAGTTCACACAAGAGGTACAGGGGCTACTCATCCATGATGGCGTGATCCCCATACGGCCCATGTCCTATCCAGGGTGGACTACCTGGACATGATGGACATCCACTAATCCATTGAGACCCAAAAAACCATCTGGATATACGCTCACCATCCTCTAATGTAGCCTCAAATCCGCTCCCATGTGTGGCGCTGCCTGAGGCGGGTGTACCATACTGCTGAGCGCTCTAACGCTTTACACTCATCCTGCGTCGTGTGTGGCCAGTATGGAACGCTGTTCCACCGCCTGGAGAAGTGTCCTACCTCTAAAGTGATTTGGCGCGAAGTTCAACGCCTACTGGGCCAGAATCAAACACATCCCTTCAGTCTGTCAAGAGATATGTTTGCTTTATCAATGGCCTCCCCCTTCCACCCTCCCTCTAAGCTCTGGTGGTTGCAATCGCCATGTGGACCATCCACACGATTGTCTTGGATGCCATCGCAGGATCCATCCCCACCCTCCCAGAAGCTGTCCACAGATTCCAGTCTCATTTGGTGGACCACTTTCAAGTGTGGATGTTTGGATACCTCCCACCGCATCGCTGACAGATGGTATCCTCCTGGTTCCCAGTTTGGTTCATCAAATCAGACCCCTTCCTCCACACGTGTTCAATTGTGGCTACGGCCCCTTCACGAGTTCCCTCCCCTTCCCCATATGTGGCGTTCCCGCTAGCAACAAGAGATAGCATCGCTTCTCTGGGGTGCCTTCCCTGTTACTAAGTGTTGTCTTGGTCAGGTCAATTTAGGAAGTGTCCATCCCATGGTCGGCCTTCCATGCAATAAATTAAAAGAGTTTTATGCCATTGGGGCCAAAATAAATGTTAGTAATAGTGATAAATCTAGTTTGATGTGGGCTAACTTTAAGACAAGAATGCCACACTGAAGAAAGGGGGAACAATTTAAGAATGGGACTCGACCTAAACCTGAGTACAAGGAGAGAATGTTGAAGCAGGTGTTCCCATTGAACCTGAGGTGTTGATTGGGGTTCACTTGTACTTTTCTGCGCAGTTTCACTGTATAAAGGCATTTTTTGCTGTTCTTGGTCAACATATAGGAAGGGGAGCGGAAGCCAGTCCTGTACCATTCTCTAAAGTTGGCACAGTATTACATCGCCAAATGGCCATATTTTGAATGGTCTAATTATGTTTCTAAACTGATTTTTATCAAAGTCAGGTTTGGGGCAGAATTTTGTAGCAACTCAATATAGATAGTATAAAATTGTTCATGAGGACAATGTAAAATTATTATCTAAAGCAATTCTGACATGAGTGAGTCAAAATAATTATGAGATTTTTGCAATTGTGCTAAGTTTGGAAGGTTCTCAGATGGGAGCTATCAGTGGCCAGGCCAGTTTTCACACTAGTTGAGCTGTTGGCACTCCTTCAGCCTGTGGACCAGGGTGTCAGTTTCGCCGCATAATTTTCAGGGATCATGAGTGGAGTTGGATCTTTCAGCTTCTTGGTAGGCCTATGTAAACATCGCCAAATGTGTGCTCTGGATTTGGAGTGGAGCAGGTCGTGTGTTGCAAATTTCCATATCTTTTCTGCATGGCTTCGTCATAAGGTTGATTATTTAAGTCATTGGGTAAGTCAGGCCAGGGTATGGGCCTTGGCGGGAGTTTTAACTACTGATACCTGAGTGCCCCTGCATTCCTGGGCATAGGTTTGAGTTGAAAACCCTCACTTTTAGTGACCCATCATGATGTTAAGTGGGAACAACCATTAATCTCGATAGATGACCTTCAGGATTGCTTGGGAGAAGCTTGACTATTGGTGTGGACCATAGAAACTTGAGTTGGCTGACAGGTATGATAGGAGGGTGACTTTAATGTAAAAATAGTGAGTCTGAGGTTCCTGGCCAGGTTGATTCTCATGGTGTGAGACCAGTAGTTTGTGGTAAAGTTGGGCTTGTCACTCTTACTATCCACTTACAAATATTTGTCTGTTTGCTTGATGTGATTGATGAGGCCTACACCTCCTTCCTCTCTTGAGCTGTGAAGCTTATTCTTAATGGGGCTCTTCTGTCATCACACAACCATGACTTCAGCAAGGTCCTCAGACATTTGTGGAAATCTTCTGAAAAAGCAACAACGCCAGCCAAGAACCAGAGGATTTAGAGTAGGAGAGAGTTTGTGAATGAAACTCTTCCAAAGGTTCTCTTGTTCCTCCCCTTGACAGCAGTGATGCAGGATGTGAGCTTCCTGACAAGCCTGTCCTTAATGCCTGGCAATTACTGCTCTTTGTGGTTCAAGGTGATGACCAGGTGTTGCACCAGGTTACCCAAAGGTGTCACTCCAAATGAAACCCAGAGCTTGCAAGGATTTTGATTTAAAGATCTTGGTGGGTGGCTGAACAGGATTAAAATTCCGCCAATTTGTATGCAGTTTGGTGACAAATTTTTAGTTGCTGAAAATGCTTCTCTTATCGTAGACTAATTACTTATTTTATTATTTCAGTTCTTTGTATTGAGCTTTAAATTTTTATAATTATATAAATTGGTTTTCTGAGTCATCAATATTGGTTTATAAATTATTTAAATTATTTAAACTGCTTGAACTAGTTGGTTTGTTATTACTTCCATCGGTTTATCTAAATTTTGAGACCTGCAACCAACAGCATCAATTTCTTGAAAATTGGAGTAACTTTCTGCATTGAGAGTCATCTCTTAAGGATCAGTGATATCATTTTTAATGACATTATCCATCTCCTACTATGTTGCATCTGAGACATACCTTGATCTCATAAATTTTGAATGCATTTTTTTAATTGTAGTTTTTCTGGATTTGGGTGTGTTGTTTCAGCATGATGTCATTTTTTCTCAAATTACCATAAACCAGGTATATAAAGACCAGTTGTTTCCCGCCCCAAATGTCATTTCCATCTGAATGGGGGTATAGGAGGGGTGTTGGCAGTGGCTGGGGGTTGGTGGTGGTCCCCAGTCTAACCTTGCCTATTTGGGTTAGTTGGGCAATTGATGTGCCGTCAATAGATAAGAATACCTTTTTTGTTCTTATCACTCTCACTTAATTAGCTTTTTCATAATGGAGGATGATTCACTTGAGTGTTAATGAGACTTATGTGCTTGCAATACCAATCACTGTGTCATACACATAGGCCAAAGCCTTCATCGTCAGTTGCCCATGCACGCTGATACCTTCCAGATCCATTTCCACTGCCACACTACTGAGTCAAAACCCAGGTTATAAAGAAGTGAACTCAAAAGAGTCTTCTTGCCTCACACCACATTGAGTTGATAATTGAGCTGATTGATATCTGGGGCCAAGGACTGACATACTTGCTGTAGCTTGTTTAATGGCCCAGTCTATGAACTTGCACAGCAGGTGCTCTCTTTCATATATGCGGTGCAGGTATGACCGTTCTAATCTGTTATATGCTTTTTGTTGGTCCAGGATAACTAATATACCACTGGAGTTTAATTGATTGACTGTTAGATTCTGATATGACTGGATGATAAACTTGAAATAACCTCAGTGAATTGGTGAGGACCACCTGACCATGATACTAGTTACGATTATTTGAGCCCCTTGAGATGAGGCGATTTTGAGTTGGAAAGGATTTATATTGGATTGCCTCCAAATAGGGCAATAAGGCAATGTTGACATCTGACAAATATTGAGTAAGATCACCTCAGACTAAGGTGATAGAGATTTGAGAATACCACTCTCCACCAGAAATAATGAGATATGGTAGGTTTGAATAGCTAAAATGATTAAATAGTATTGTCTGAAGTCGCTGAGATATAAGCGAGATTAGTTGATTGATTAAAAAGGTTGTTATTAGAAAAGGGAGGGCTAAACAGGGGAGTTCCGCTGAATATATTACATTAAAATAAAGAAGTGTTGTCAGGAAAATTCCCCATATTATTATATTTAATTATTTATTTGTGTTACAAGGTCTAGTAATTTCAATATCATCTGTTCTATTCCTCAGTGGGCTTGACCCTTGCAAAAACCCTTCAGTGTATCTGCTAAATTATCACCAAAATTATAATAGTGGTGTTTACTACAGGGGGCCCATTGCCATTTTCACAGTAATAATTTTTCAGTTGCTGGCCATGGCACATCAGGCTTGTGTTGACTGGGGATCTTCATGACATGTTACACCAAATGAATATGCAGGACTCAAACTTGCTTTGGACGCCATTCTCAAATAGGCAGAATAAGCTTCTTCAAGAGGTTTTTAGTGATAAGCTACCTTTGTTCTATCGTAATGGGAATATTTATGTTTGTTAAGTGATTTGAGTTTGCAACAGAAGGAGCCTCGGACTGGCAAAAAGAGAAACTGTTAATATCCACCTTGGATGTTGGAAGTGAGTATCAAGTCACCTGTTATCTTCCAAACAGTTCTGTTACATACCAGAAAGTGAAGGATAATGTGCTGCGGTTGTTTTGAGGTACAGCAAAGATGTCATAGTATAAGGCTGAGTTTCTGATTATCAGGTTTCAGAATAATGAGACCCTATCACGTTTGCTGATTGTTTTACAGAAGAAGCCCACATGTTAATTGGGCAGGAATTTTATCTGAATATGATGTATGTATTTTAATGACCTCTGAAGTGAAGCCATACCACAAGCTGTACTATGTCATGACCTCAATCTTTGAAGACAATGTACCCCTGCCAAAAATTTTCCAGTTTTTGCGTTGTCTATCCATAACCTTCCCTCCACCCAATACAGAGAGGAACCCTTCTGCTACCATTTCTGGATCAATTTATTTTTTTAATTTCCTGTCCAGTTTAGATTCTACCAAGTGACCCCCAGTAGTTCAACTTCCGCCTCATACCTGCTTATTGCCAATAACCCAACTATCAAACTGGGCCTAATTATGATGACTGTCAGCAGTCATCTATCAACCTAGCCCTGTTTACGCCAATCACCTTCAGTCCAACTTTCAGAGTGGGAAAACTTACAATAATCAAGAATGCAGGCCCTATGGGGTAAAATGTTTCGAATTTGGTCACCCTGAGCACCTGGCATGAGATTTCCCCAATTGATGGGTCCATTATGTACAGCAGGAACAATGCTAACAGGGAAAAGTCAAAATGGTTTAGAGATGGTGTTGGGATTTCACTGAATTCGCATATCTTAAAAAAATCCCCTTCCTCAATTCCCCTGACATCATCAGAAGGAATGAGCACTCTATTGCAATCTATCAAAGTTAATGATCAATCAGATCCTGATCAAATGCTTGAAGATTTGATCGCGCAGAGATTAATTCACTCTGATAGATTATGAACTGTAAAAAAGCCTATAAATATTTCCTCTTTTTGAAAATAAAAATTAGGCAAGTTTAACCTATATTTTCTTAATTACTTCATTTCATTTTTGGAGAATCCGCCCAGTGTAACTTTGAGATACAACCTGTCCCATTGGAAGTGTAATTCAAAATGTCCAGACTGTTGCTCACTATAGGGGCTCACTGAGTTATGCACCAGTGACCACATCTATCACCATGGATTCTCAATTTTCGCCTGATGAGACTCAAGATCAAGAGCAAGGCAGTATTTTACAATGGGTACCTTCCATTGGAGCCCAAATCCCAAGATTACCTTCCATGTTGGAATTTTGGGCCAACTTGGAATTCTATAATCCTAACTTAAGTTTTGCCTCAGACTTTCAAATGTCACCTGAGGCCTTGCAAAATATCATCAATCAATTACTTGAAGGGGCTCTAATCCCTGGAATACGTTATACCTGATCTTGATTGAATGCAGTATCTTCTATATTGCGAGAAGTGCTGCAAACCTCTCAAATGCTGGGGATTGGCTCTGAACAATATCTACAACAACTTGTACATCCTACATTATACCACTTGCTACCT